>JAJOZX010010120.1:0-142779 GCA_023014485.1 Bathynomus jamesi
TACCCACTGAGAAAAGCGTCATTGTGTCAAAAACTGTTAGACCTTCATCAAGAAAGGAGGAGCTTACGAAAGCATATAAAAAGAGAACATAATGCCAAATAAAATAGGAAGAAGCCTTCAAAGGTAAAATGGACTAACTGTTTGACACTGCGCAATGCGAATGCCAATGCCATGAACTTAATCAAAATTCAAGAAGATCGGGATTTTCTCTTGGCTCAAAGGGAACCTGGACGTTGGGGAAAGATGGCAAGGATTGATAGATCACTAGCAATAGTTGAGAAAAAAAGATTTAATCGAGAGATGAAAGAAGCTGAAAAAAAGAAAACATGGCGAATACGGCCACTACAGTACAATTAGAGGAGAGCACAAGCACTAGCAGTGGTGGTGATGAGTTAGATAAAAGTCCTACCCCCAAGTCCATCTAGTCAAGTTACATCAACTTCTTAAAAAAAAAGTATTGTTAATGTTGATGTGGCTACAACAATAGACAGAATTTGTCTAAGCAATTGGAAAGCAACTCTCGTGTTTTAACCAGAGCTGTGGGTCTGATCCATCTAAAATTTTTATCAGTCGCCCAGTAATACAAAGAGCTCGTTCGGTTTATCGTTTAACCAAAGCAAAAGAAATAAAAGATACATTTAATCCTTCTGTCAACAAAGAAAAGCAATATCTTCTTCAAGTGGTAGAGAAACATCGTCACGTGTTCCTAGATCTGAAAAACTCCATGTTCAAGAAAAATTAAGTGATCCTAATTCCTAAGGATAATATCATTGTTAAAATAAGTTAATGCAGGTCTAGGTACTGGTCTCTTTTTTTTTTTTGTTCCTTTTCTCTTTTGGTCTGTTTTTAAAAATATTCTCTAATTCTTTCTAAAAAAAAATTTCTAGGTATTTTTTTTAATGATATTCAATATCACTTTAGAAAAAGCCAGTTGTATTGTATTATTTTTCTTTATTTTTTTTTGTAGTGTTATATTTGATTTCATATAATAAATATAGGAAAAAAGGTTTGGAAAAATTAATCAAGAATTGCGTTCGAACGACTATGGGGATGGAGGAGGTCGTTAAAAACCAAATAAGGTAAAAAATGAAAAGGTGAATTTATTGTATGGTGAATAAAAGGAGATAACAGTTTTAGTTTTTAATATGCATACTTTTATCAAAATGCGTCAGGTTCTGGGAGAAAATATTGCGGGGCTAGGGACAGTACTAAATATTGCCTAATTTTCATGCAACTTTGCCTGCGATGTTTTCTCACCAAATGACAAATTTAAAAGGGTGAGACCAAAGAAACTCACATCTTCATTTTTGACCTCTCTATTTTGAACCATCCTAATCACGCTGTACCAAAAAACACAAGATCTCAAGCAGTCTATCGTTGGAAAGCAAAAATCTAGTTTATGAAGCTCAAATGCAATCCTCAAATCGCTCGTACTTATGTTCAATGCGATGCACATATTGAACTAGGAAAACTGTCAGTAGGCTAAAGTTCCTCGCACGAAGGTACATGTACAAAGTTGAAATAGTTCCGCTCCACCCTCTCCGAGATGTGGAGGCAATCCAGTGCCTCTTTCTCCCCCACCCTCACTCCCTCCGTCTCCCTCTCGCTATCGCCCCCTCTTATCCTCCCCCTCTCCTTTCACTATCCCCACCTCCTCTCTCTCTCTCTCTCTCTCTCTCTCTCTCTGTTCCCCCCTCCTGCCTCCTTGCTGTTTTCTTTCGATTTCCGTTCACTCTTATTTTCCTTTTTCCTCCCCTTCACCTCATAATAATATATAACCCTTCTCTTCCCCGATTATTACCTCCTCTCATGTCTCATTCTTCCCACCCTATCAACTACTTCTGTCATTTGTGTGTTTGCTTCTTTCCTTTTTAGCTTCCCCTCCTTAACCATTCCTTTTACATAATAACTGACTCACTCATCCACTCGCGCATTTAATTTTTAATAAAACTTCCTCTATAAATACTCAAAAATATATAACAGCTTCCGAAGATGTTCGTGTATATCAATAACCTTGTTCCTCTTTTAAATAATACACCGAAAACGACGATATTACGAGATCAAACCGTCTGTATGGAATCGCACAATAGCTGAAATTAATCATCATAATGTAGAGGAATACAACACTTACAGTATTTGTAAGTGTTAATATCGAATCACGATATGACAAAGTATTGCATTACGAATGATCCCAAAATTCGAAGGACACTGTAATTCGGCGTGTCAGATTACGATTCGAATAGCATCTAATTTTAAATTGTGATTTGAATCCAGCGACGAAATATATTAAATAAAATATATTAATATATATATGTAGAAATTAATAATTCTAACATTCATTTTTGCATATAAAGTCGAAACTCGCGTGACACTAACTGTATATAAAATGCAAGTTTGGAAAAAAATTTAATTTTCTTTCTATTTTATTTTTGCTCAGTAACTGATGAATTATCTCTTTTTTAAATTACCTAATCTTTTTTAGATTAAGCTTAATCATGTAATCGTGTTAAATTCTGCAATGTTAATTTTTTTATACATTCTCTATTAGTTATAAAAGACGAAGTCATAACTTGCCAAAACTCTAAATTAACACCTAATTTTAAATTTTAAGCATTTAATTTTGGCTCATATGCATGTTTAATTTTAATTCATAATAAAATGCATATTTCAATGTCCATTTTTAGTTAACTCGGTAAATCATGATAACATCAACTCTGTCAATAAACTGTTTAAAAGAAAAGTATGACTTCATCTTCAAATATTTTGCTTATTTCCCAGTATGCTGTTACAGCCAAAATTTACCTTTACCTTCAAATATTTTTAAAAAAAATTTCAGCCTATTGAGAATAAAGAACAAAATAGGTCAACATTAAATAATAATGATGTCACCAAATTATTAGTATATAAAGTCTTGTAATTTTTCAACTTAATCTGATTATTCTGATCTGACCTAGAGGCTGAAGCATTACTGTAATATTTTAGAAGCAGTAAAATTCAGCCATAGGATCTCTTTGCCTTCTCCTTTGAGCCCTGCTTTCTCCAGAGAACTTAGTTCTAAAGTAGAATAAATAATTTCCCGATCCGCTACAAGAAGAATTGGGGAACCGTCAGATAATTTAATAAGTTTTAACAGACTCCTCCGATCCACTACAAGAAAAAATTGGAATGTAGTATAAAAGAAACTGCTGCGATTCCTACACGGTATCAGCTACTCCAGAGTGAGAAAATCCGTTGCTGCCACCTAACTAGAACCCCCATTAACCTTGAACCACCCAAGGCCCTGTCCAAATAGACTATGAGAGTTCATTAATAATAATGGAGGATGGACAAAGTATTGAGTAATTGTGTAAAATGATGTTATGGTTGTGATGTATCATAGTAAAAATATATTTATTTACTTGAACAATTGTCAGTTCCTTATAATTTGAAAATCATGTTTTGTATGTTCCTAAGAAAATCCCTAAATTTACTTGATTCATGTTTATTTTTGTAATAAAAAATTTAAATATGTTATCATTATCTCTCCATGGATAGACCTTTTTCTGGATAATCATTTGTTGATGATGTGATGACTTTAAACAGGAATGTTATTGTCTGGAGGAAACGTCGATACTACAACTTATCTTACACTTTAACATGGCCACATCAAAATCCTATGATTGAAAGTTTTTAAAGTATCCCACGTTTGTGAAATAACCTAACTACTCTATTCCCTAAATTTAGGAATAATGCATGAATAAAATAAATAGTCGTCCTAGCATTAGCACCAAAACTCAGTGAACAATATATTTATTCTGTCATTTGTTTTCAAAACATGAAAGCATTACTGTGACAACACCTAAGAGGGGGAGGGGGAGGGGGAGGGGGAGCGAGTGAGGGTGGAGCGGAACTATTGCAGGGGACTGTACAAGGAAGGAAAATATTTTTAAGTGGTGCTATGTATATTGTACTCGTACCTAATTATATCGCTAACAAAACTCTGTCATTAAAAATAGAGTTGAGGAAGGAAGAGTGTGTGATAATACACTTAAAAGTTCAAGATGTATAATATACTTACTTGTATTGTTTCACCCAGCTGTTGTTCATGAACTTAACTTCCGATTCGTACCAATTTCGTGCCATTGTAACAAAATGAACTTCAGTTATAGGTTGAGAATTCCACTGCATGGCAATATTTTGTCCAACTCCGAAACGCTCTAAACGAAAGAAAAATATAAAGCATTATTTAATTTTCATTTCCTTCCTCTTCATTCATTACCTAAACGGTGCGTTTTTATATAAAATGTGAATGTGGAGGTGTGTATACTGATGTGTTTCGTTCTCCCTTTAGCTACTGTAATATCGTGAAAGGGAACGTTTGAGTTTCACCTCTGGGTGAATAAAAAAAATAGAAAAGCTACACGAAATGATTTATAATACATAAATTTAATTTCTTTATCGCTACTCTAGTATAAAACATTTATATTTACGGCGACAACAGTGATGACATGATTTTAGCATTGCTATCGTTTATCTGTTTTTCTTTAATTATTTGTAAAAGCTTTCACCTATTTAGGTATAAATCACAGTATAAAATGAATTACATTAATCTTAAGTGCGTGTTAAATAATCTACGGTTTGCTGTAGAGTAAAGCATGAATAAGTTGCTCGATCTAAACTACGTTCTAATTCCGTCTACTCACCTCCAATAACTGTGCGGCAAGCAGTGCAGTCGTGGTCATGTACACACTGATCAGCAGCTCTTTGAGCGATTTTGGCCAATTCGTTATCCCATTCCTTTCGTGCAAAATTTAAAAAAATAGTAAATGTTAATTTGAAAATTAATAATGTTAAAATTTACAATTTCTCATACAGAGTTAGATTTAGTAAATTAGGTGTTTAACAGAATTATAAAGAAAATTCCTATATTTAAAGTGTTTTCGCAAACACTAAGAATTAGGTAGCTTCTCTTGAAATTACAATAAATGTTAGAATTTTTAGAATTTTATAAAATGTTTTATATTTTGACGCTTCATGAAATATTTTAATGTAACTGCAGTTTATTTTTTTTTACAAAACTATTACTTTTAAAAGAATCTGGTAATAGGATAATCTGAAATATTAAGTATTTTATCCTAAAACCTATCGAGCAAATTTGTTAATGAGCCATTTACCTTTACTTCCATATAGAATGGACTCTATTCATGCGATGACACTAAACAAAATGAATCTGAAGGCTGTCAGCTATCAGCTCTAGCCAAATTTAAATATCGAGTATGAAATGTGTACATACGGGAAAGTAGAATATTCAATTGTATTTTTGTTGTGCTCATAAAATTCTGAGTTAATTTTCAAGGCTGGAAATTTTTGAATAACGAATAACATATGTTAAACATATCATACTCTATTGGTGTGTATATTATTAATTTAAAAGCAAATAATCGTACCATTTTTATCATATTTGATGCCGGTGGTTGGGGTCCAGGTTTTCCATTTCTCTCCTTATTCAATGCTACTTTATTTCTCAATTCATTGTGTGCATGCAGAAGCACCTTTATGTCGGCTGCGGTTGGTGGCTTACTTGCATGCTTATTACAGGTAGAACCGGGTACGCTCGTCTTACACATAGTATGATACTGGCACAGCTTACAGTATTCCTCTTCGCTGGCTTCAGAGATAAGGACTAGTAATGAAAGAACCAACAAATTGTCGAGAACCTTCATAATGCTGGAAAATAATTTATTCCTTACAATAATAGCAATTACACCAGTACACATTTGAAAACTTGTCGATCGATTTTTATAGACTGGTTGGTGATTCTATATGATTTGAGTGCGCTGATCTAAAAAATATAGTTAGTTTTTCCCTATCACGTATGGTTTTCTTACTACAGGGTGTGTCATAAATCCCCCATTTATCCCAAATGTGAACCATCTTATCGAGACCAACATTGGATTGCACATGCTAAACCATAAATTTTGTTGTTATAGACTACAGTAACGCTTACATAATAATGTAGGGTAAATATATATAACAACCAGTCCCGTTCCCAGCAAAATACTCTCTCCCCTCCCATCAATGGGTGGTTAACATTTGGGGACAGATGAGGTATTACAACACCCCTTGTAGCACGAAATCTTTAGGTGATAGAGTAAAACCTAATTAAAGCAGAATTAAATAGCTCCTAGCTCTTGGACAAGCATATTGCTTGTTTATGAAAGAATAAAAAAATAACGGAAAGAAACAAAATATATTTACCTTCTTTACTTGCAAACATTTCAGGACTTATTCCAAAGACTTAAGACTACGAAGGTAGATCTGACTAATGACGACTAAACCGGTGCTTCTTTGATGTTTTCTTATGCTGTGCGTTAGGATGATGTCGTTGCAGACACCAGCAGTAATCCGCCATCATATTTGTATGCCATCTTCCTTGATATCTTCTTTCCATGGTTTTGATGTCCTGGTGAAATCGTTCCCCTTGCTCCTCACTGACATCTCCGAGATTTTCGGGAAAACGGTCAAGATGCGAAAATAGGAAGTGAACTTTCAGGCTCATGTTGCAGCCTAAGACGCAAAACTTTTTAAGCATATTTTCCACCAGTCTTTCATAATTTTGGCTTTTGTAGTTTCCAAAGAAGTTTTCAACAACATCTTTGAAACCAAGCCATGCTTATTTTTCTTTGTTGGTCATTGTGTTCAGGAAATGATCGTCTGTCAATAACTTTCTAATCTGAGGACCTATAAAAACACCTTCCTTTATTTTCTCGTAGCTAATCTTTGGATATTTTGAACAAATATACTTGAAACACTCACCTTCTCTATTCAATGCTTTGACATACTGCTTCATCAAGCCTAACTTAATGTGCAAGGGTGGTAGGAGGACTTTATTTGGTTCAACTAGATGTTCATGTAAAATGTTCTTTGATCCTGGGGTAAGATTCTCTCTAGGAGGCCAAGTTTTCCTCTTCCAGTGGTGGTCACGTGCTCGACTATCCCATTCGCAGATGAAACATGGCATCTTAGTGTATCCTGATTGCTGCCCAAGTAACATGCAAAGGACTTTGAGATCCCCACACAATATCCATCTGTGATTTTGATACTGAATTTTTTCCAGAAGCAGTTTCATGTTATCATAGGTCTCTTTTAAATGAGTAGAATGGGCCACTGGGATTGATGCATATTTGTTACCGTTGTGCAGTAACACTCCTTTTAGACTGGTTTTAGAGGAATTTATAAACAACCTCCAGTCACTGGTTTGGTATTCGATGCCTAGCTTGCACACTAATCTTGTGATGTCCTTGCAAAATACCAAGGGACCATCTTCTTCGAAAAAAGGCACGAAGTCTTTCTCACGATTTCTGTACCAAGCGAAGTATGTGTCGGATGCCAATAAATTGTTCTCCTGCAATCTAGACCCCAAAAGTTCTGCAGAGTCCTTAGGCAGATTCAAATCCCTGACTAAGTCATTTAGTTCGGCTTGGGTTAATGGTTTAGGATCTCGGTCAGCTGTTGGCTGTTCATAAACATCATCATTGTCCGGATTTGGAGCTGAATCAGAATCTGAATTGTATTGATCCAGACTCTCGGGTGGGCGGGGAATAGGAACTTCTGGACCATGGGGTACCGGCCTTATTGCAGATGGAAGACTTGGGTATTGAAGGCTCTCTTTATTCTTTGCATTATAACCTTTAACATTGCAAGAACAGAAGTAGCAGTCGTCGGTATGGTTTCTAGGCTCGCGCCTACCATAGGGATCCCAAATGGCAAACTTTTCTTTTTACCTTTGCTCCAATTCCTTAGTGCCGCAACACACGTAAGACAAACCTTGTGTGGAGCCCAACTTTTGTCTTGATCTCCTAATTTAATTCCAAAATAAGCATGATAAGCTCTCTTAATGAAGGTCGTTACATTTGTCCTTTGTTTTACAACAACATACCGACCACAAATATAACAAAATATGTCTGGACTATGGGTACATCCTCTAGAAGCCATTATTAAAATTTTAAAGACGTAATGTTAGAATTATCTATCTGAAAAATATGAAAAAACGAAATTAATTAAAGATAAAAATGGTAAAAAATTACAAAACGCCCCAAAATTGTTTTGCTAATAACTTTAAAACTGTGGGTGATAGAAAAAAACTGGTAGCATTTTTTAATTCAGCGCAGCGAACTGCTTCAGAATCACAACTCAAAATAAAGAAATCGATTTTCATGCAGACCGGTGTTATCTAACCTTTCAGTTGTTTATTTCACCTAAATTTACTGTATTTAAACAATTACCCTAATCCTGTAAAAAAATATTTACAAGGATTTTATGGTATGTACTGGGTGATGACAAATGATCTTTTCGATTTTAAGCATTTATTATGAAAAAACTAACATATTGAACTTCAATAGCTTGTAAATAAAACTTTTTGAGTGCTTCTTTATTTGTATATCTTGCTTTTTGCTGTAGCTTTGTCAGTTTTTTCATAGTAAATGTTTAAAATCGGGAAGTTCATTTGCAATCATTAGGATGGGATGCAAAATGTTAGATTGCAATTGCAATGTTGATCAATGTTGCAAGACCCATCCCCTTCCCACAGGGTGCCAAATAAAATAAAAAAGTGGATAATGGGGGAGAAGGAGGATGACCTCCCCCTAAAGGGGTGATCCTGACTTTGGGGGAGAAGGTGGGACGGCCTCAACCCCAAAAGAGGTACCCTAACCTAAGAAGGTAAACCTTAACCTAAGGAGGAGAGAGACCATGTTTTCACTTGGACCGCCAGGCGCATAATGAGAGCTCAGGATACTAACATCTGGTATATATATGGAGGGGATGCCATATAGCACTATTTACATAATATATATATATATATATATATATATATATACATAACGTAAAGAACGACGCTTGTATAGAAGAACATTCCGCGCAAGATGAGGAGGGAGAACGAACAAATGAAAAAAATGAGGTAACCACCCGGGAATCGAACCCGGGATCTTCCGATTGCCGGTCAGATATGATAACCACTACACCATGGGCCTCACTCGATCAGAAGTCGTAATTCTCCTACATACGCGCAGAAACCAATGCCCCAAGGGCACCCCTCGCATGCCGCACATATATATATACACATTTCAACTGCAAACAACACGCAGTATAATTAACGTAAAGAACGACGCTTGTATAGAAGAACATTCCGCGCAAGATGAGGAGGGAGAACGAACAAATGAAAAAATGAGGTAACCACCCGGGAATCGAACCCGGGATCTTCCGATTGCCGGTCAGATATGATAACCACTACACCATGGGCCTCACTCGATCAGAAGTCGTAATTCTCCTACATACACGCAGAAACCAATGCCCCAAGGGGGCACCTCCCGCATGGTGTAGTGGTTATCATATCTGACCGGCAATCGGAAGATCCCGGGTTCGATTCCCGGGTGGTTACCTCATTTTTTCATTCTCCCTCCTCATCTTGCGCGGAATGTTCTTCTATACAAGCGTCGTTCTTTACGTTAATTATACTGCGTGTTGTTTGCAGTTGAAATATATATATATATATATGAAGGGGTTGCCAGATATTTATTTTAATTAATTATATATGTATATATGGAGGGGTTGAGAGATAGCACTATTTATTTTAATATTTATTTATTAAAACTCGCCGTGTAACGATATTTGATTTTTCTACTTCGCCTTTCTTCGTTTCTTCTGTTTCCTCTGTTCTTTACTCCCACTGTCATCTAGAAAATAAATATATAATAAAAGTAATATAAAAAACACACTTTAAACGATATATATGAGTATATGTGTGTGTAATATATATATATATATATATCGGTGGTATAGTGGTTAGCGTCGCTGACTATGAAACCATCGGCCCCTGGTTCGAGACCCGACGGCAGCCGGCGCGCAGCAAATCCCAGCTGTTTATCCCTCCACACAATAAAGAAAGTGGTTGGTAGATAAATGGGTACCCTAAGTGGCCTAGTGGTTAAGACGCTGGGCTGCTGATGAGGCGTGGTTCGGATTCCACGTTAAACTGTAGGTCTAAGGTGGAGTGAGAAGCTTGACCTTCGTCAGAATGAACAATTCGGGCGGAAGCTAACCAAAGGTGTGTGTGTGTATATATATATATATATATATATATATATATATATCAGGGCCGGCCTTAGGGCAAGGCGAGCTAGGCAGCCGCCTAGGGCCCCGCGCCTAAGAGGGCCCCGCGCTGCCAGCGGGGCTGGGCAAATAATTTTTTTTATATATTTCGCTTCCACCAGATTCCCCGACTCACGCCGGCTGTCATAGGAAAGGGGAAAATTAAGGACAGTTTTAATGAAATATAAAACCATTGCTCTAAGAATATTTTTAACAATCCCTGTGACGGTAGCTCAGGAGTCAGAGAAAGAAGCTTCTCAAAATTAAAATTAATTAAAAACTGCTTAAGGTCTAATATGGGCCAAGATAGGCTAAATAACCTTGGAATATTGTCAATTGAACATGAAGAAGCAGGGGGTTTAAATTTTGAACCCTTTTAATGGAAGTTTCAGAAAGGAAGGTTAGAAAAATTAGTCTTTAAAATATATTATAAATTTATAAAGTATGGTATTTTTTTAGTATTCTTAGTGAAAGCATTTTTTTTTTGTTATTCTTAATATTATTAGACAGATGTCTACAATAAATGTATAGCACTTCAGATTATTTTTTTGCCTTTTTACTATGAACTAAAATCTTTTCTGGAGTGGGGCCCCGTATTATCAAAATGCCTAGGGCCCCGCACTTGTTAGGGCCGGGTCTGTATATATATATATATATATATACATACACACACATTCTTAAATAATAATAGTTCAGAAGAAGTCTATACACATTTACTTTCCAAGTCTGACCTTATTAAAAAAAATTTAATCTCAAGCAGCAGCCTCTGCTACTTTGGAATGTGAACAATTTAGCCTCAAGCAACAAACCCTGCCACTTTGGTATGTGAACATTTCTGACCGCCAGCTTTCTGTGACAAAATTTTCTGGTTTTGCTAAGTGTACAAATAAAATTATATTGTAATTAAAAGCTTATTTAAGTGCTTGAATTTCACCGTAAAAATGAACGTCTTTATCGGACGCATTCTTCCACATCAGCCGTAAGTCTATATCCATCACAGATTCCATTGTTAATAATTAAAAAAAATTTCGAATTATTAAGGGTTCTCGAATAAAAAACATCACCCTGTACTTTTGCAGTTAGAATTGGAGGAGTTCAAATAAAATCGAAAATACTCTAAAGGATTAATTACTTTTCTGCTTCTACTAAATATACATAAAAAATAATAATATAAGAAATACACACTTCAAACGATATATATATATATATATATATATATATATATATATATATATATATATATATATTATATATATATATATATATATATTATTTTATCATTTTAAGAAAATATTAAAATATCAAGCATGTGCCACTCCTGTTACCCATAGCATATAGCCCCCTTTTTTACCCTCATATTTGCATATATTTAAATGGGAAAGTGTTATTTCTTAAAAATACACTATGTGAGAAGGTTTTTTTATCACTAACAAAATATTAAAAAATCAATGTAGTTCTACCCTACTACCCCTATCACACGCCCCTCCCTTTTTTACCCTGATATTTGCATATATTTAAATAGGAAAAGATTTTATTTCTTAAAAAGTACACTATGTGAGAAGGTTTTTTTTATCACTAACAAAATATTAAAAAATCAAGCATGTGCTACCCTACTACCCCTAACACATGCCCCTCCTCCCTTTTTTACTTCATATTTGCCAATGTTTGATGTTGTTATACGTTACATGATAAGTTGTTTGTTTAGTGCTTGATATTTTTATGTTTCAGATAAATAGAAATAATTTGCATTTGTTTTAATTATAATATGAATTATCATAAATTATAAATTAAATATAATTTGATTTTACTTCTGAATATAAACTATGACTACTAGAAGCAAGTCCTCAAATGCAGCCTTTGGATATCCTACGGAATTCCCAGCAGCCATGACTCCTTCAAAAGTAGATGTTGTGAGACACTACCTTTTGTGCGCCGTTGTGACGAAGCTAAATCAAAAGGATCAGCAACTGCTAATGATTGTTAAAGGGTTGTTGTAAAAGATATTGAAGACATTTGGATGAAATTTTATTTTCCTACGATAACAGAAGAAACCTCAAAATTGGACAAGGTGCCGTTACATCGAAGAAATGAAAGTTTTGCCTTAAAAGTAGCTCAGTATGATGAAATGTTTAATATAGCTTCTTGTGAATGCTATGATAAGGGAATTAATAGGAAATCTTGCAGGTGTAAGGATAAAATACCAATGACAGAATGGGAGCTTTTTGTGGGTCAAAAACAAAGAAAAAAATCAGTTAGGACCAACTGATCACATAGCTATTTCAACAAAGAAGAGATCTTTAGCAAGAGCCCAAGAAGCACAAAACCGTCAACTAAAAGCACAAGAAGAAATGATTGAAGCCACCAATGTTTTACCATCGGAATTTACAGAAAATACCAAAGAAAACATGGATGTAGATTCAGAGTGTCAGGATGTAGATTATGAGGCCGATTTAGAATTGACTGAGGATATTCAGAACAGGCACTCCTATAAAAACCTAGCATTAACAGCAGATCTTTATCGTGTAAGTTGTAAAGCTGCAACTGCAATAGTCAATGCAGCCTTAAAAGATATGGGGATCCTTAACCACACCAACATGCTTGACAGAAAGAAATTAGAAAGAGAAAGAAATCGCATGGGTGAAACAAATACTTTTAGGTCTAAATCCGAAAATCTGAAGATGGAGTGCCTTGGATTTGATGGAAGGAAAGATAACACATTAACTAAAAGTGGAAAGATAAAAGAAGAACACTATGTTATTGTGAAAGAACTTGGAAGCATCTATGTAGACCATGTCACACCAGATAATGCAACTGCTCGCTGCATAGCAGAAGAGTTGATAACTATTATTACAGACTCGAACAGCACAGATACTATCAAAGCTTTACTTGTGATGGTACTGCTGTAAATACAGGAAAAATTGGTGGAGCCATAAAAGTGGTTGAAATTCATCTTAACAGACCAGTGCAGTGGTTGGTGTGCCTCTTGCATTTGAATGAGCTGCCATTTATGCACGTCTACAAAGCCATTGATGGTAAAACAACAGGTCCAAATACTTTTGTGGGTTCAATTGGGAATAAACTGAAAACAGATTTAACAAAATTGGAGGTAGCGAAATATTCTCACGTAAAGGGAAACATTAAAGAAATTCCAGCAAATGTTGTGAAGGAGCTAAGCAGTGATCAAAGATATCTCCATGATATGTGTCTGGCAGTGCAAACTGGAGACACTTCTCAAGATCTGTCCACTCGACCCCCAGGTACCCTTCATGCTCGCTGGCTAACTCTAGCAACAGGGTCCTTCGATTAATTATATATCTCAACGCCAAATCCCGATAAAAACCTTCAAGATATAGTCAAGATTATTATGCAGTTCTATGCTCCAGGGTGGTTTTGGATAAAATCTCATCCTAATGCAACTGATAGTGCATATTAACTTTTCGCATTTAATGTGCTTGCTTCGAAATTTGGATGAACAACATAGATCAATCATAGAACTAGTATTAAAGAATAACGCTGACTTTGCCCACCCGAAAAATAAACTCATATCAATGGTAACTGACAAGAGACTAGAAATTAGGGAGCAAGCTATTCAGAAAATCATCCTTTCAAGAACAGGATTTTCAGGTACCAGAAAATTTGAGTTGCCTCGAACCCTCAATTTCCAATCTACTGACTACACCGAGATGATCGATTGCCAAAACGAGATCATTGCTCCTCCACCGCTGCTAAACAATTTTAGCGACGATGAGCTACTACAGGCTCGTTGTAAGCCACTGGAGATAGCTTCTTTTCCATGCCACATTCAAAGTGTGGAAAGGGCAGTGAACCTAGTAAAGGCATGTCAGGAAAGAATAGGATATGACAACCGTCAAAAGTTTATCTTAAACTCATTAGAATCAAAGCGAAAACTGCCCAAGTTTGAATGGAAGGCCCAATGGAATGAGTAAGAAACATATGAAATAAAATTTCCTAATGATATTGAAAATTTCTTCCCTTTTGATGTGATAAGGAACAATGAAAAAGTGAATTGAAATTTAGCACATTTATTATGCCTCTAATTTTTTCTTTTGAATATATTGTTGTACTTAATTAATTTTCCTCAGACTGTACATTATTAAATAAAATATTATACGTTAATAAAGATTTATGTCATCAAAAAACCTGAATGTAGAGTAAGTCACGTACAAATGGAATATTCTTCAATATAGGTCAAAAAGTGAAAAATTGTGCCAGGGGTAAGAGACTTTAAACAGCAAAAATAATTTATGAGGGGGTTCTTGTGTTCCATTCAAACTCCTCACAATATGTACCTTTTCAATATAAAATTTTGACCCGGCCTAATATATATATATATTTTTTTTTTGTATTGGGGCGTTTACCGCCATTTCCCGCTATACGTTAGCGGATATCATGGCGAGGCGGAATATAAGAAAGAGAAACGGAGACGGGGGAAAGGCACTAGAAGTGGGAGGACAGCGGACGATGGGTGAGAAGTCACCTAAAGCTCAGATAGGATGCGAGATTGGGAGAGGAAGAGAAAAAGACGGTCAAGCGAGAAGAGAGGGCTCTCAGCGAGCATAAGACGTAAACGATCGGAGAGGGGGAAATCAGAAAGGAACGGGAAGGCGCGACGACGTACTGACGACAGGGTGGGGCATTCCACAAGGATGTGAGAGATGGTGAGGGGCGACTGGCAGGAGGCGCAACGAGGAGCCTCCTGCCGGAACATAAGGTAGCCGTGCGTGAGGCGCGTATGGCCGATGCGAAGCCGCGCAAGGACGACCTCTTTGTGTCGGGAGCGGTGGAAAGAGGACGCCCAATATGACAGGCGGGGGCATATGGACCAGAGTTTATTTCCGGTGGCATCGTCCCAGGACTGTTGCCATACGCGGTCGTGGAATGAACGAAAGACCTGCACATAGTCAGAGAAGGGGAGCGGGCGGGGGAGGGGAGGCATCGAGGCGGCGGACCGGGCTGTGCGGTCAGCCGCCTCATTACCGGAAACACCAACATGGGCAGGAACCCAGCAGAAGGTGACCCGGATCCGGTGAACGGTGTGCAGGACATGGTACTCCTGTTGAATAAGGCGTACGAGGGGTCCGGGGAATCATAGCGCTCGAGCGCTTGAAGGGCGCTCAACGAGTCCGAGAAAATGGTAGAGAAAGACCGCGAGAAACCCGATACCAGACGGAGGGCTTCCAGAAGGGCAAAGAGCTCCGCGGAAAAGATGGAGGCCTGAACCGGCAGGGGGATACCCCGGGAGGTAGGTGACAGCGACGGAGAGAAGACAGCGGCCGCGACACCTGCAGGGGAGCGCGAGCCGTCGGTGTAGACGGGAACGTCGTCCGAGTGGACGGGAAGATGGGCCAGAAAAGAAGACCGGAGGACGGTAGGAGGAGACTCCTTACGCAGGCCACGAAGCGCCTGGCAGCGGCAGATAGGGGTGGTCAGCCAGGGGGGCGACAGGTCAAAGGAGAACGGCAGGATAGAGGGTGGGGTGATCCCCATGGATGAAAAGATCTCGGCCAGAGAGGCAGCGAAATGCCACGTGTCAGGCCGGGGTAGCGCCTGGGAGATCGCGGAGAAGAGTAGGGACATCGGGAGGCGGCAGATGCGAAGGTAACACTTCGCCATGAGAAGGCCCCGGCGAAGGGGCAGGGGGGGGTGCCCGCAGTCCACCTGAAGACTAGCGACAGGGGACGAGCGGAAGGCACCCGACGCCAGGCGAAGGCCACGGTGGAGAAGAGGATCCAGCATACGGAGTGCCGGAGAGGAGGCGGAGCTGTAGACAACACAGCCGTAGTCGATGCGGGATTGCACCAGGGAGGTGTACAGGCGCAGCAGAGTACGCCTGTCTTATATATATATATATTATATATATATTAGTGATGTAGCGGATGTCATTTTTTTCACATCCGCGGATGCGGATGCGGATGAGGATGTTGATTTCAACATCCGCGGATGCAGATGTCTACATTTTCGTTATTTTTTAGGATATATTCGAGATTTGTTGTGTTTAACGTATATAATAAGTTATTATATAGAGAGCTGTAGCTATAATGTAGTATAATTGATTAATTGTACAATAATTGCTGTACTTTTCTCTGAACATAAAATAATATCAAGCATCTAACTAATATAGAAATCAATTAGTGAATTCGTCTGCAAATAAATTCTTTATATTTTGTTGAGTTTCAGCCACAATTAGAAACCATAATTGTGTTACCAGGATGCGGGACGTGAACCCAACTCAAATGCACCCCACCGACCTCTTTCCCCAACCTCCACCCTTGTAGAAAGAGATCTTTAATTAGCTTGATAACTATTTATATTAAGTTTAAAGTTTTATTAGGCATATTTATAAATGAGTAATTAAAATAAAGTAAACTAAGATGTTCATCGTTTAATGTTCAAACTTAATTATAGGAAGGTTATGCTTAAGGAACATTAATTTTTCTGCCTTTTCTGCTGCCAGTCTGTTTCTCTTTTCATCATATATTAATCTAGCACTGCTAAATAATCTCTCGCTTGGTACGTTTGTTGGAGGACAGACTAAATGTTTCCTCGCAAGTTTACTCAAGTATGGATAGATATTCTGCGTATTTTTCCACCAACTAATAGGATTGTCACATGCAGCCAGGCGTTTTTCTTGGTGATAGCTCTCGATCATTTTTACTACATCTTTTGACATCGCGTAGGTCTCGTCATTGCTGCTTGACTCAAGAAACTGAGAGACAGATTCTGTGATAGATTTGCTTGTTGAAGGTGTTGGTTCTGTCACTGAAACTTGTATTCTTTTGGTGGGTGGCGAAGCGACAGATTCAAGAGATTGAAGCTCTTCAACTGCTTTGCCAAGTGATGATTTAACTCGTTCTAATGTACTAGGTGAAAATAACTTAGCTTTGTAACGTGGATCTAAGTAGGTTGCAAGAGAGTAACTTCATACAAGAACAGCCTCTCGTCTTGTCGCTTGCATCACTTTTGCGCACAATGAACTAGTTCTATTAATATAGTAGAATTTGATAATTTCCGCTTATTAATGACGTTTTATCTCAACGGTCCACATCCGCAGGCCAAAGTGCGGATGTTCCGCGGATGCGGATGCGGATGTGACCTACATCACTAATATATATATACACACACGCACTTAAATAATAATAATAATAATAATAATAATAAATAATTCAGAAGAGGTCTATACACAATTACTTTCCAAGTCTGACCTTCTTATTGTAAATAATTTAGCTCCAAGCAGCAGCCCCTGCTACTTCGGAATGTGAACAATTTAGCCTCAAGCAACAAACCCTGCCACTTTGGTATGTGAACATTTCTAACCACCAGCTTTCTGTGACAAAATTCTTTGATTTTGCTGAGTGTACAAATAAATTTACATTGTAATTAAAAGCTTATTTAAGTGTTTGAATTTCAACGTAAAAATGAACGTTATTATCAGACGCATTCTTCCACCTTAGCCGTAAAGGTGGGTGTACACGGCGCTATTTCTCGTTCGAGATGTGATTATGACGAGATCTCGTACGACAATAAGCACCGTGTGCTTACTTCTAGCATTCGAGATTCAACTCGCAGATCGAATCGAATAAGTTCGCGCATGTTTATTATTTCTGGAACGAGTTTCGACTCAGTACGAGTTCATATCTGGTCGGCGACACGCGTGCGTCATCAGTGTTGAAAAATCTATTAGAAAATATAACTGTAGATTGTCGCAATAGTGCCTTGCAGGCTATTGTTGAGGAGATGAACGTAGCCACGTTTGATATTACCGGATGTAAGAACAAAATAAAAAATATACGTTCGCAGTAGTCAAGAGATGAAGAAAATTAGTGACTCAAAACGTAGTGGTGCCAGCGCCGAAAGTGTCTATAAATCTACACTAATAGGGTTCCGTCAAGTCGATGGGTTTTTGAGGAAATATATGCATCAAAAAACACGTTCATATTTAGAGGTAAGGATACATTGTGTAGATGGTAATTTATATTTGAAACCCCCCTCCCCCCCAAAAAAAAACAGAATTTGGCTTGTTAATTACATACTCAGGATATATATATATATATATATATATGAATAGAAACGACATAAGTATTAAGGAACGTTATCTCTCCTCCTCGTGTGCAGAAACGTTCCTTAATACTTATGTCGTTTCTATTCATTTATATACTGCGCGGTCATTGCAGTTATTTGCATATATATATATAATATATATATGCCTATTACAATAGAATAAAGAATTATTTCATTTATTGCAAAATGCAGTGATAGATATACAGTAACAAAAAGCAAAACAGTCTATTTAAGTAAATACATCAATCATTCCGTAAAAAAAATCATATTTTCCTAGTCTTGTCATTAACATGTAAAACCTATTTTTGGCACGAAATCATTCGTTCCTGCCAGGGTACGGACCCTTGCCCTACGAAATATGTACGATATTGGTCCCTAATCTGCGTTGCATTCCTTGTCGGATTATTATTGTTGATGTGAAAGGGACTAAGCCTTCGCTAGGTGAATCACTGCGCCACCGGATTGGAATTATGGCTCCGTTATCTGTGTCTTCGTGGTCAGCCACAGTGTTCCAGTAGTTTGTAGCAGTCGAGAATCTTAACCAGTTATGCAAAGCACACGTAGCAAAAGCTACTTTAATCATGTATCAGGTTTTAAAGGGATGCTTTTTCTGTAAATTCGGAAACGATTGGCCATATTTCCAAATGAGTTTCCAGAGATACGCTTAGCTCTGGAGAGTCGATAGTTGAAAATCTTTTCATCTAAAGTTAAGGTTCTTTTTTTGTATGGCTTCATTATATGTGAAGTTAAAGGGAATGCGTCGTCTGCCACAAAAATTCCGTTATCTGGAATATGTAGTGCATTGTCATGTAATGCCTTGTGCAATTTTGAATTACGAAAAATACCTCCATCCGAGAAACGGCCTTTGGATCCAACATCTATGTAGATAAATTTGTAGTCATGATCAACCACTGCAAAAAGTACAATGCTCTGCCAACTTTTATAATTAAAATAATCTGATTCACTGTTAAAGGGTGCCTGTAGCTGTATATGCTTTCCATCCATAGCTCCGGATACATTGGGAAAATTCCAGCGGTCATTAAATCCTTTCTGAATACTTTGTCACTGTTCCAGTCTTGATGGTAGCTAAAAAGAATGAATAATAGTTTACTTATTTGATAAATACATCTATTAACATTAATATTTTTATTATCTCTTATATCTAATGATTGTGGAAAATTCAGCAGCCTAAAAGGTATCTTTATGGGTGCTACTGTAGTATGCGGTCTACCTACGATTGGTTAGGTTTAATCATGATATTTTCGTTAAAACTAACGAAAATATCATGACTAAACCTAACCAATCGTCAAGAGCGATTGACAATGGGATGTAAACAAACAATTAGTAAACACGATAAGAAGCTATAATTAAAAGGTAGACCGCCGAATCGTAGGTAGACCGCATACTACAGTAGCACCTCTTTATGGCTATCCGCGTCCACCCTTACCTCAGGTTCGACAAGGTATCGTTTAAATTAAACCTTAAACTTAGGGTTCTCACAACTTGGACGCTATTAATAAAATAATGGTAATTATGTTTAAGAGATTTAATTTTAAGCCAATACTCTTGACTTGCTCGCCTTTATAGAGTTAAATTGGTATAATGATGTATTTATACCTTAAATGATTAAATATATACAGAAAAGATATGCATAGCCTAATCCTAACCTTAACTTAATCTTATCCTTAGATTTTAAAGCGTAACCACACTTAATATTAGAATAAAAGGGAATACATAAATCGTATCGAGTCTACAATACGTCTTGTTACCTCCGGGAAGCTCGGGACATTGCGGGTAGCAAACATTTGCGAAGCTGAGCATCTCGGGTGTAGTTTATGTAAGAGTCTAAAAGACCTGTTGTACAGCAAATTTAGGGTTCTGCCAGAACCTTTTTTATAATTCACCCAGAGTTGCTCTCCATATATATTACTGCAGAAAGTACGAAAGAGTGTGTCTTTCGCTTCACTTGTACAGAATCGAAAGTTCCTTATGGTCATATTCGCTTTAGCACACAGGCTTCGAGATTGTTTTCTTATATCCGAGTCATCACTCAAGGAGCTGGTAATAGTTTGACCCAAATACTTAAACTCTTGTACTTCCTCAATTACCTCACCATTCATTTTAAACCTTATATCAGCTGGCTGATTACAGCTTTTAGAATGAAATTGCGTAACCTTAGTTTTTGTAACATTAAAAAGAATATGTTTCTGCGAATATTCTTCGCAGACTTTTAGTAGCCGATCCAGACCTTTAACAGAGGGACTTATTAACACCATATCATCGGCATAAACTAAGTTATTTGTCCTTGTGTTATCTATACAACAGCCCACAGTTGCCTCGTTAAGTGAAGCAATTAATCCGTCAATATACACATTCAACAACATAGGGGAGAGCAAGGAGCCTTCACTCACCCCGCAAGAGGAGCCAAAACACACGGATAGTACATTGCCCCACCTAACAGTGAAAGATTGGTGGGAATACCAAAATTTCAATAAATTTAATATGTACATGGGAACCTTCCTGTTTTCTAGTTTTGCAAATAAAATATTATGGTTCACCCTATCATATGCCTTACTTATACCTAGGAAACAGCTATAAATAGTTGAATTACTGTCAATGTATTTAGAAATTGCTTCTTTAAGTACATAGATACACAGATCATTTGAGTGGGACCTTTTAAAGCCAAACTGATTAGATGTCCATAGGAAATCATTGAATCGGAGTAACAAGAATTTTTCTAGTAGTTTCGAGAAGCAGGAAGCGATAGCAATAGGCCTGTAATTATTGCTGGAGAGAATGTCTCCGTACTTATTTTTGACCAGGGGCAAGATATATACCCTAATGAACTCTGCAGAGATATAGCTATGAGCAAGCATGGCTGATAGGAGCAATGATATATGCAGACATATTACGTCATTTGCATATTTTAAGTGCTCATTCGATAAGTCATCTACCCCTGACGCAGAACCAGTCTTTAATTAACCTCTTTACTTCAGAAAATGATATCAAAGTATTTTCCTTTGTCCCTCCCACAATCGTTTCGCTGCAATCTATCTTAAGATTATCCCTACTCACACTGTTAAGAATGTTAGAATAGTGGTTTTTCCACAGCTTTGCAATTTCATCCTCCCCCGACACCCCATCGATTGTTGGAGGGAGGACATTTTTGACACCCGTTTGATTCTTAACAAATTTCCAAAATATGTTATTATCGTTATTTATGCGAGCTTTACAGGATTTTGATGCTCGAATAGACTCTTCTTCTTGTTTACATCGCCGTATGGCCGCCTTATACTGACCCCTACTTCTACACATATTCATGTATACTGGTCCTAATCTGGGTCTACCATGAAAGCACCACAAATCAAAGGCGTCTTTCGATTCCCTCTTCAGGGGGGCAATAAAATCATTCCATCCAGGAATAATCTTAGTATAATAGTTGTAAGATTTAATCAGGGGGCTTCCTGCTTCTCTTAACAGGGATATTATCTTACTATAATACCTACCTATGAATTTACAGTGAGAATCATTTGAGCAAGGATTATTACAGGCAAGATGCCAAATTTCTAAATTATTAAAAAGGTGACTTGTTCTGTCTTTGTATTCTATTCTCTGCTGCATATTAACATTGGACCAATCGACGCGATTATTCTTACCTATTGAGTTCTTGTTAAGTCGTGTTGCTATTGGATAAAGTTAATTAATATTTCTAATGGTCCATGATCAGAGAGAAGGAAATCATGCAGAATATGAACTCTAACATTCGATCCTTTAGATTATTACTAGTGAGACAATGATCAATCCACCTGGTG
The DNA here is from genome assembly GCA_023014485.1 of Bathynomus jamesi. Taxonomy (NCBI): domain Eukaryota; kingdom Metazoa; phylum Arthropoda; class Malacostraca; order Isopoda; family Cirolanidae; genus Bathynomus; species Bathynomus jamesi. The sequence goes on from JAJOZX010010120.1 coordinate 22,020, forward strand.
GTACCACTCATATCACTAACGTATGTAAAGTTACCACTGGTTACACCTACTTCTACTACATCACTTATACTTAAATTGGCCGACTCGCACATGTTACCCAATTCTACAAAGAATTCCGAGTTCACATGTGCGTTAGTCACGCATTATTATACAGTGAGAATATTTGGGGTTATCTGATAATGACTTAATTTCGTACAGCAAATCAATGTATTCATCTAGATTACTGCCGTTGTTGTATGGTAAATAGCAGTTTACAATTAATATGGAATCATTGTTCACTTGTAATTCAATGCCTAACAACCTTACATTATGACTTGTTAAAAATTTTATATGTTTTGACAAATTTTTCCGTATTAAGAAAGCAACACCACCAAAAGGCCTACCGTACATTAATTCATCGGACAAGTCTACTGCTGATGACGCATGGTACATGAAGTCATCATGGATGGTAGAGAGGAATTTGAGCTCTTGCTTAGGTAGCCAGTGCTCTTGCAGGAGTATCAAATCTGCACTGTCACAGATTTTATGAACATCTGCAGTTGAATTCCTCACTGACCTTACATCATATGAGACTATTTTTAACAAGTTATCCGCCATGACTGATAGAAAATTTATTATTAGTAAGATTATTATTATTATTATAATACACAGTACAACTTTCAGGCATTACCGTTAGGGCGCCTATTATTATTATTATTTTGCCTGTTATCAAATCTGGAAAAGTGAATAAACTCCTTAACAATAATACCGTCTGGCCATTGACTCATATTATACGGGTTGAAATGCGCATTTAAACATTTGATTATTACTTTAAATGAGTTATAATACGGAGATTTCGTGTTCAGTTTAACTGTCAATATACTGTGTTCACCAATGACTTCTTCCATCATGTGTCGAATATCGCTTGCCTCGTTCGAGAGCTGAATTCGCGACACAAAGAGGGCGAGATTCCCCATCGGTGGCCTCGCCGCGGAGACCGGTTGAGGAAACCTTCGGGAGGGGCGCCTGTTAACAGTGACCCACCCATGCTCCTCCCTCGATCTCCCTGAGGTAGGGTTCGCCTGCCTGGGGGATGGGTAGCACAACCTTTGGGGGATAGGAGACCCCTCCCTTACTCTGTGGCTTGGTGAGGGTCTGTCAACGTTGTTTATAACCTGACGGCCGCGCGTGCCCCTCCTTCTTCGGTGGGAGGGGGGGGAACTGCGCACCGAGCGAGGCGTAATCGAACGCCTCTCCTCTGCAGTAGGAGGCATGGAAGAGGACAATGATGCCTCGTCTCTCGGCATTGGACTGGCCCTGTTCCTCACTGTGAAATCGGGAGCAGGGGTCCTTTCCGCTACTCTTGCATGTTGCGTTTGCACCCCACTTTCAGGGGGGAGATGGAGGCGGGGATTTCCTTTCCCTCGCTGCCCGACGCGCTTCTTGGAGATCTGACTTGCTGAACTACTTCCGAGTAACTGGGCTTTGGGAGGAGCGTCTCTTTCAACGCATCTAACTCTGACCAGAATTGTTCTAGCGAAATTGCGTTTTTCTGATTTGACACCACGTGTTGGTGTTTCAGTTCAACTATCGACTTTTGTACCTCATTATACTGTTTGAGGAGCACCGAGACGTCTACGTCACCCATAGAGATTACCGGTATTCGATGGAAGTTAGTAACGTAAAAGGTAATATTGTTCTCATTATCCCGGAGGGTCGACACTTTATTTATAATGTCTTTCAGGGTATTCTCGTTTCTAGAATTACCCCTACGAGTTGGGAGTGTAGCACTGAACAGGGTGTTTAATTGTACCCTCGCATGTTCTATTTCTTCTGAGTCATAAAAACCATGACAGACAGATACAAGAAGGTCTGACCTAATATGATCTACTTTGTCAAATATAAAACATAACAATGGATTTTCTACAAGACTTACAGCAGACGACCCCATTGTATCTGTAACGGCTTGCGGGGGAGCGTAGCTGGTGGGGATGGTTGGGGGTGGAGATGGGGGGAACGTCGAAAGGGGTCCCACTTCTCGTCCCTTTAAATCATGCTCGGGATACCACCGGTTCGATGCTCAGGCATCTTTTCACATTAATTATGTAACTATTACTAACTATGACACAAAAAGTACACACGCGGAGTCACTGTACAATTATACCGTAATGAAACATACATTTCCCGCGGTCACCGTCAAAACTTTTACTATTAAACGGAAGATTCGCAGTGTCTATGGTGGGGGTAGGGCGGGAGAGGGGAACGGGATGGGGATGCTAAAATGGAATGCCCACTCCTTGTCCCTTTAAATCATGTAAGCTGTAAGTTTGTAAATATATCTAACGTAGTAAAACCTATTTATCTATTTGCTTGGTCTTTCATTTAAGATTTCAGAGCCTTTACCTGGCCTTTTGAAAATATTTTGAACAGTTTATGTATCATTGTTAAAATTCACTCGTTCATTCGTTTCGTTCGTTCATTCGTTCGTAATTTTAAAGGGCTCACTCGCCGCTCTTTCGTTCGTATGCCCGCTATTTCAAGGTTCACCTGTTCACTACCTCATAGGTCCCAAGAAGGTAGTGCCGGATGTCGCTAGAAAATTTTAGGATATATTATATGTATTATTATTAATTAAGTATTGTAGACCATCTAATGAGATTGTAACTAATTTTGGCACATTTACAAATTTTATTGTAGAGGTAACATAACGGTTCACTGACTTTAAACCCTGTTAATTTGATAGTAAGACGGAGCACAAAACTGACAAGCGTCACTGGCACTGGCACTCCAGTGTGTATTTATATTTACTTACAATTAAATAACTCGTAAGGCAAGCTTAAACTCTTGCTTCGATAGATTTAAATTAATTGGTTAGATATAGTAAAAACAAGCCACGCGTTAAATAACTAAGTAAATAATTAGAAATAAATTTGTTTAATTTAGATTGAAGTTGGGTAGATTTATATTTAGAATTAATTACTAAGTTAGTTTTCTTTACTACTTTAAAATATAAAAAGTTCAAAGAATTACGATAAATAAGGAATGATTATTATGCTATGATAGGTCAGGCAAAATGAAAGGACCCACCTTTCTTAACAGGTTTCAAAATTTTTGATACTAAGTTTGGATGGTACTTACAGAAAAATGTTATAGATTTTGTTCCAAGATATATTGACCAGATTAGATTAATACTAGAATGTGCTTACCTTAGGCCCAAAGCCAACAAATAATTAAGGTATTGATTACTTATAGTCCTCAATGATTTGATCCTAAGAAACTAGCTTAACCTAACAATTCAATAACTCCTAACTGAATCATTATACAAAAAAAAATATATAATTTAGATAAAGCACAAAAAATGACACTAGATTTTAGATTTTAGACTTAATTAAACTGCTAAAGCTTTAAATCAAAGCTAAAAGCAAATAATTTTCCTAACTGAACACTTTGAATCCGGGGGAAAACTAGAAAATTCCTCACAAAGAAAAAGCTGAGTATAGACTCCTAAGAACCTAATCTAACCTATGACTTCCGCTTCTAGAATCTTCGAGAAGCTTCTAGAAGCTTCGTAGTTGGTTTATACAATTTCGGAAGAAAACGAAACAGTATATATACATATATTATCAGTTATTTAATATTATGGATTTATAGACTCTTTTAGTAGAATACATAATTATTATGATCGAATAGGAATTAATTATTTATTTTCGTTGATTTTAGTTGGTTTGTGGGGCTACAGTTTCGTATTGCCCCCCACATTTTTTTATTAAAAAATAGTTTCGTATATATATTTTATTAAAAAATTGGTGCTTTTTGTTAGTAAAAAACAACCATGGTTTTCTACTTCTGATAAAAATATTCAATATGGTAAGAAAATATTGGTTTGTAATAAATTTAAAAAGGTGCACTTAACTTTTTTATCCTTTACATTAGTCCTTATGGCTCCGGCTACCCAGGCAAGGTGGGCATATGTTATTACATTATCATTTGTATAATTTAGGTCTCGGGGGTACGGGGGCGGAGCCCCCGTAAAGACCACGCATCACAAATTGATCGGTATAGGGTTTTATATGTTGTTTTTTTTGCGGCCAAACTACTTTATCCCCCACCAGTGCGATCGTTGCACGGCTTAGTATTCTTAACATCCTGTCGATTTGCTCGTTAAAAATAATGAAAGTAATTGCCAATTAGCCATATGTTCAATAAAATCATATTTTGCGTTTTATTTTGAATTTTTAATAGACTGTATCAAAATAATTTATAACCCTAATGTTCAATAAAATCATATTTTGCGTGGGGGGGCAATACGGAACTGGCCCCGTTTGTAGCTATGTTTTAATAGGTTTTAATTGGTTTTTAATTATTTTGATAACTGTTATGCCGTTGGGAGTATATTTTAAGAGTTTTTGAACCAACTGTCTAAATATTTTAGACAATGATTGATATAATAAATGATAATGATAATGAATGACATAATAAATGATAATGATTTATTAATGTTACTGAATATATGTTGGATAAGACATAGAGCAAGTAATCTCTCAATGCTTTCAGGAGCAAGAACATCCTGGTGAAGAGGTCACTGTTGGTGAGGATTTTAACGTGGATGAGCCCTCAGTCTCCGATTTAAATTCACAAATGACAGACAACAATGAAACTGTTGATGGATACAATAGGAATTTGGATGAGCGTCGTCAGCCACAAATGAAACCGGAGAAGAGAAGAAGAAAACAAGGAAGCAATGATAGGTATATATTCACAGCGACTGAAAAATTACAAGAGATATCGGCAAACGCATTGGGAAAAAAAGAAAGAGAGTTTGATAAGTTTGGGAAAAGTATTGCGCTCCAGCTAAATAATATGCCTCTGGATCAGGCTCTTCAACTTCATTTACAAACCCAGCAAACAATTACAAATTTCCGAATTTCTCATTACATATCAAAATCCCACTCAACACCCATTTCTACTCCATCCTGCTTTTCTACACCACTACGTATCATTCCTTCGCCAAATGCGCCTCAGAACTCTGATGAAAACGACGGAAACTATATGGCAAATTTTTTGCTAAATCTCTAAACAGTCACTATTGTGGAAAACTTGTTGATGAACAAATACAATATACTTGATTACCCAACTAAATATAATATAAGCTACTGGCTATCATTATCCTAAAATATTTGGTAAATTGTATAATTAAATAATACACTCTGTAATTATTACTGAATATTTATTATATTTATATATAAGAGTGAAAGAGGGAATTTAAAAAAAAATATATAATTCAACCTACATGCATAAAGAATTATCACTTACCGGTATGAATTCCTTCAGTGCGTTACATACAGCTGCACATACTTCTGGAACAAACTTGCCAATTGTTGTCGGTGGAACACGGAATAGATATGATAGACTTCTATATGAGTCACCAGTACATAAAAATCTGAGCGTAATTTCCAGTTTCAGTTTTGCTGGTAGGGGTTCACGCATATTTGTCCATTGCTTTGTATATCAAGTTCAACTCTACGTAAGAGGAAATGAAATTGCTCTTCAGACAGCCTAAAGAAATTGATAAATGATTTAGGATCTTCCGTATGCAATTCATTTATCAGTGTGTTAGAAATACCCAAGGCTTGACGTCTTTGTACCCACTGACGCACCCAGGGTCGCCTTTTCTTCTTTTTCATTTTCGTTATTAAATCACATGCTATCATCCCGCAAATAACTCCACAAGCCTTTCTCACCGAGTCCATCTTCTTGACTAAAAATCGAACCGTGTGTGTGCATTTTCGCATGCTACGTCTATAATCACGCCCCTGTACGAGTTTCATACGATATACCATTCCATGAATAGCACGAGAAATAGTGCCGTGTACACCCACCTTTAGTCTATATCCATCACAGATTCCATTGTTAATAATTTTAAAAAAATTCGAATTATTAAGGGTTCTCGACTAAAAAAAAAAATCACCCTGTACTTTTGCAATCAAGTTTGGAGGAGTTGAAATAAAATTGAAAATACTCTGAAGGATTAATTACTTTTCTGCTTATATATGGAACGTGGTTCGGATTCCATGTTAAACTGTAGGTCTAAGGTGGAGTGAAAAGCTTGACCTTGTCAGAATGAACAGTATTTTATATAAAATCAAATTGTAACACACACGCTGTACAACTTCTAGGAATGGTCAAAAAGCGAATAATCCTTCTGACCTACATTAGAAATAGGCCAGTTGGTAGCTGGAGGCAATATCAACGACAAGAGCGAGAGATGTTACACACACACACACACACACACACCACACACACACACACACACAACACCTTATTCTTGTATATCTTTAACGTTTATTTTATGACTTGTAAGTTATTCCATAGCACAGAAATAATTGTGTAATAAAACATCTATAGACGTTTGTTTTAATTTATTAATACAATCAAATTACACAAATTAGAAATATAGAGAGTATTATACTGGTACAAATGCAATCAAATAAACACAAATAAAGTATTCACACTTCATCTTCTGAAAAAGAAGTCGCGCCAGGGCTGTAAGAATATTAACGTTGTGGAAATATTTGAAATAAAAATCTTATACACGGTGAACCAAAAGTAGGTGGACAGTAGGTTGAATACGGTTTGTGTTATATTATATTATAACTATGGTGTTCATTATAACTATGGTGTTTGTGTTATATTATATTAAATATTATAACTAAATTTATTTAAATTTTATTTTGTATTATAGTATACAAAAAAATTAAATATGTATTCTCAAAATAAACGTTATCATTTACTGTCCACCTACATTTGGTTCACCCTATATAATACTGGAAAATACTTGAGGGCACCGTGGCAGAGAGTGCAAGTCAGCAATTCTCTCATTCACAAGATCTAGAAACAAGGCCCTGCAACATTGTCTGTGTGTGGAGAGAGATCAACGCACATCAGTCAGGATAGTAAAGTGTATATACGATGAGAAAAAGATGAGTTTTAATTTAGATCGGAAATATTAGGATTGAAAAGGAAGGTGGGTCCAAGGACGAATACTTGCAAAGACGATTTTGCAAGAATCATTGTATAGGCCTATATATATATATATATATGTATATAACTTCTGTACATGACGTTTAATATAGGACGTTTAATATAGTTTCATCCATAGTAGAAGATAAACATCAGCATGAAAGTATGTATAATGTTATAATGTTATAATGTTCCAGACCAACAAAGACCCTAGGATCCACTCATAGCTGGTCTACCTAACTGTGTTCATAATTGTGTATGTCCTCCGTGGTGGCCGAGGGGACCTACAATTTTACGTGGGTTCCGAACCACAAGAACATAAGAAATTTATGTAACAACTGTCTGTACATTGGCAACGACCAATTTTTGCAAAACTAATTAATTATCAATTTAAAACTAATTAATTATCGATTTAAAACTAATTAATTACACTGCCCAACAAAAAAAAATTTTTGGCTGCTGATTTAATTCTAAGACCTGTTTCTGGATAATATTGATGTGCTGATTTCAAAAATCACCTTAGATTTTGTCCATCACATCAGGTTTTCGTGCAATGCAATATGCCTATTTTGGGTGATCCATGAAGGGCGCTTATCAAAATTGATCTTGTAAAGGATTTACTTGTAAACTTTCAGCAGTTGGGTTGCAACATGAGCATTAAAGTTCACTATCTCAACAGTCATCTGGATAAGTTTCCAGAAAATCTTGGTGATGTTAGTGAAGAGCAAGGTGAAAGGTTCCACCAAGATATCAAAGTGATGGAAGAACGATACCAAGGAAGATGGGATACCCATATGATGGCTGACTACTGCTGGAGCCTGCAAAGAGATTGTCTTGACATCTCTCATTCCAGGAAGTCCTATAAGAGAAAATTTATCAGCACTGAAAAGTAAGAAAACAAGAAAAAGACAATGTTAAGAAAACTGGTCCCGTGCTTGTTTTAATGTGGATTCATTTTTTGCTTATTTGAACACTTTTAATCACTTTATGTGTCAATATTACCATTGTATATTAAAGTTCACTCCCTGCACAATTGCTTACTTTTCCATGCTGATTCTGAGTATGTAAAAACTTATTTTTTGAGAAGAAAAAAAATTGGGCATAACCCTGCCAAAATGCGATATCTCCAAAATATCCGTATTTGATTGCTCGAAAACCTGACGTGATAGGCAAAAACTAACGTGATTTTTTAAATCAGCACACCAAAGTTACCTAAAAACAGGTGTTAGAATTAAATCAGCAAAATTGGTGTTGGGCAGTGTTATCGATTTAAAACTAAAGATAGTCTCTGGATCCAGAGGATCAAGTCATAATAGACTACTATCCACAAATATGTTACACTCTATATCTAGTTATAACCGACATGCAAATATATCAGATCCAAAGAATCCAGTCAATTTCATTACGGTATCCATCAATACTAGTACCTTGCCAACGAAAAATAAGTCACGGTCCATATCGATTGCGGACCAAGTCAAAATTCACAACCATATACATTACAATATACATACTTAGGAGGAAAAGTGTAGTTGTGACTATAAATACTGTACAGTAATGTAGAAATGTGTGTGCACCCATTTTGGGTCTCTCAATTAAAGGTGTTTGTGGGGCAAGTGAAGATCATGAGTTTTTCAATACCTCACAGTACTATGGGGGTCACCGCTCGGCAGAGGAATCTCTTTAAATGGGGTGTGTAAGGACAGAGAGTATCCCCTAACCCAAGATGCCTCCCTATATCCCACAACACTTGTGTTGGGCTGTGGGATCTATCACCACAAAGCCTTAATTTGACTACCTTAAACTATACCCAATCTATCGACATATGCGTCTAATCGATTTTTAAACATGTTTATAGACGTGCTACTAATTCACAGGCCTGCAAAATCGAGGGTCCTAAAAACTTTTTTGAAATTGTATGCTGGTTTTATAGGAATTTGGGGTGCTAAATCCAAAAACGGCCTCAGATTTGCTCCATCACGTATAGTTTTTTCACAATTTGCTATGACGTTTTTATGTTGTAATATGTTACTGAATAAAATAAGTAGTGAAGAATTACCACATGAAACCTATTTCCTGACCATTTCTGAATATATTTATTTTAAAAACCTATAAAACTTGGATACTTACATCTTTACTTAGTGGAATGGCTTAGTAGTCCCGTTTTCTTTTGCCAGTGAAGCTGCGCCTGTTGCATTTCAAAATGTGCGCTGCTTCCGGATTTTCACGATGCAGCATCCAGCAATAATCCCCCATCATATTAACGTTCCACCGGCCTTGGTATCTCTTTTCCATCTCCTTAATGTCTTCATGAAAACGTTCTCCCTGTTCCTCACTTACTGCACCTAAATTTTCTGGGAAAAAGTCCGTGTGCATTCAAGAAATGAATTTTGATACTCATTGAGCATCCCAAAGCTTTGAATTTCTCCAGCATGTTTTCAACAATGAGTGCATATTCAGGGTCCTTATTATTCCCAAGGAACTTAGTAACCACACTTTTGAAGGAATTCCAAGCCTCTTTTTCTACTTGTCATCTTAGACAAGAGGTTTTCATCTGACAGCAGTCTTCTAATGTCTGGGCCTACAAAAATACCTTCTCTTAATTTTGCTTCTGATAGGTTAGGGAACTTCTTGCAGAGGTACTTAAAGCATTCTCCACTTTTTTCTAATGCCTTAACAAACTGTTTCATAAGGCCTAGTTTTATATGAAGAGGTGGTAGAAGTACTTTCGTTGGGTCAACAAGATTTTTACGCAAAATATTCTTGCTTCCAGGTTCTAGAGATCTTCTTTGTGGCCAGTGTTTTTGCTCCCAGTGTTGACTCTTTGCTCTGCTATCCCATTCACAAAGGAAACATGGGAACTTAGTATATCCTCCCTGCTGCCCCAGAAGCATGCACAATACCTTAAGGTCTCCACAAATCATCCAGTGATGATCATAATATTTTATCTTTGTAAGAACCAATTCCAAATTCTCATAACTTTCTTGGAGATGTACCGAGTGACCAACAGGTACAGAGGCATACTTGTTCCCATTGTGCAAAAGAACAGCTTTTAGACTTCTTTTAGAAGAGTCGATGAAAAGTCTCCATTCATCCGCTTTGTACTCAATGCCAAATGCCTGTACCAAACCATCAATATCACTACAGTAAACTAAATTGCCCTCATGTGAAAAGTAGTGAATAAACTCCTTTTCTCTTCTTCTATACAAATATATCGATGTTCCAGCTGATAATAAATTTATTTCTTTTAATCTGGAGCCTAAGAGTTCAGCAGATTCCTTGGATAATCCCAAATCTCTCACTAAATCGTTTAGTTCAGATTGAGTGAACAACTGGGGGTCTTGACTTCCTATATCACACTGAAATTCTTCATGATCAGTATCTGAACCAGAATTACTAGGCAAATCTTCCAATGTTTCTGGTGGAAGCGGAACTGGAACTTCTGGCCCATGAGGAACAGGTCGAAAAGCTGATGGAAGATTTGGATAGAATATGGCTTTCTTATTTTTTGAGTTATAGCCTTTAACATCACAAGAGCAAAAATAGCAGTCATCACAGTGATTTTTTGGCTCCCTCCATACCATTGGCACACCAAATCTGAATGCTTTTTTTTTGCCTTTACACCATTTCCTTGGATCCTCTACGCAAATAAAACAAACTTTGTGTGGTGCCCATGGTTTGTCTTGGTCTCCTAGTTTCATTCCAAAGTAGGCATGGTACACTTGCCAATAAAATTTGTTACGTTTTTTTCATATTTCTTGATCACAAATTCCCCGCATATGTAGCAGAAGCTGTCGGGACTGTTGACACATCCACGGCTAGCCATGATTCACAACTTACTACAGTACCCACAACACAATAAGAGTCTTGAATTTAATTTAATAAAGGCTAAATAAGGCTTTCTTAACACTATCAAAACACGCTAGTTCGCTGATATAAAACACAAAAAACAACTCAAAATCACTGAAAAAATTCGCTTCGGATGAATCATTGTGCGCACGTCATGAAATCTGAGTAACAACTGACTCATACGGCTTGGCAACCCAGTATTTATAGTCTCTTAGAAGTTTCTAGTAATTTCCGGAAATCTGGCATTTTCTCGAAGTCGCTTCACAAAAAAATCGAATTTGTGAAATAACTTTGTGTCGTATGACATTTTTATTGTGTTTTTCGAATTCAGCACACAAAAATACATTGTAAACAGCTAAAATTATGAAAAAGGTTTTTCCATCGCAGGCCTGTGAATTACTTCTACCAGCAAACTATTCCAGCTATTTACTATTCTATGCGTAAAAAAGTTTTTGGCAACTGCTGTCTCGAACCTTCTACTTGTCAACTTACACCCGTTATTTCTAGTCCTATTATATTGAGCTATTTCGAAAAGCTATCTCTATCTACGTTATCGAACCCATTCATAATTTTGAAAACCTGGATTAGATCACCCCTTAACCTCCTAGTCTCGAGTGTAGTCAATTTTAACTCCTTAAGCCTATCCTCGTACGACTGACCTAAGCGACGGAATCATCTTAGTTGCTCGTCTTTGAACTCTTTCGATTTTGTCTATATCTTTGCGCATATGCGGATTCCAAAATTGGACCGCGTACTCCAAATGGGGTCTAACTAATGATTTATAAAGGGGAACTATAATATCGCGCGATTTGTACTCAAAATTTCGAGCTATAAAACCTAACACTTTGTTCGCCTTATTGACCGCTGCTGTACTTTGTTTCGCTACTTTTAAATCACCAGTGACTATAACTCCTAAATCTTTTTCCTGCTCTACGCTTAAATCTTTCCCTGACATACTATACGCAAAATTACCGTTACGCGAACCTATATGCAAAATTTTGCACTTATCAACGTTAAATTTCATTTGCCATGTGACTGACCAATCAACGATTTTATTCAGATCTTCCTGAATTTTACCTCTCTCCTCGTCATTAATCGCCCTACCACCCAGCTACGTGTCATCCGCAAACTTTGAAACTGTACTGACTAGGCCGACATCTAAATCGTTAATATATATAAGAAAAAGCAAGGGGCCCAATACAGCAGTGGTGGGCGCGGTACCAAAATTTGGGGGTGCGTTACGCGGTACTGCGGTACCTCAGCATGCCCAGTGCGTTACGCGGTACTGCGGTACTTTTTCAGGTCCCCCTGGTGCGTTCCGCGGTACTGCGGTACTGCGGTACTGCACACAAGAACACACAAGTAATAGCACATATTTTCAGAAATTGCATATCGGCGATTTCGCACCTGAACTTTCTGCCATAATGGCTAAAAATCGATCTTTGTCACAGAAATGTAACACACGTGCAACCGGCTCAAAAGCAAGCACTGCACTGAGGCGTTGTGATAGGATGGCAACGTAACATGTTCTGAACGAAAACTTAACGTGTCTAGAGTTAGGCTGATGCAACACACGCAGCATTCGTCTTACTGTACTCCTGTAATAAGGTTTACTTAAAAAAAAGTGTTAATTTTTTGAAAGTCGTGTTTGTCGGTACCGCGGAAAGTACCGCGGGAAATTTGAATGCGGTAGCGGTACTGCTGTACTTTCAGCGATCCTTTGCGGTACTGCGTTATGCGGTACCGGTTTGGTAGTGCGGTAGTACCGCAGTACCGCAGTACCGCAAAAAATACCGCAAGTGCCCAGCTTTGCAATACAGAACCCTGAGGAACGCCACTCGCTACATTAGCCCAACACCACTCCGCTCCATCAACGACCACCCTCTGTTTCCTACCTCGCAACCACTCTTCTAGCCAATTTATTACTACACCTCTGATTCCATGAGCCTTAGTTTTTTCAATGAGTCTTTTGTGCGGCACGGTGTCAAACGCTTTTTGAAAATCTAAATACACTACATCAACCGCTCGATGTCTATCGTAAACGTCAACGACGCTTTGGAAAAATTCTAAAAGATTAGTTAAGCAAGATTTGTTTCGCCTAAAACCGTGCTGCGTGTTTAAACCAATCAGTATCTGAGTATTGCTCAGCACTCATCCGTTCGATTAGCGAGTCTAAGCGCCGTTGACCCCGTTCAGTAGCTGGATGGGAGACCGTCCTCCGTATACAGATGATGTAGCGACCCATGATTGAGATTTCCACGCAAAGTTTCTTTGTATCATATACCCTTATATCTATCTATCTATTATTTTATATACGCAGAACACAAGGATCTCTCCCTCTCTCTCCATCCATCTAATCCGTCTATATATACAGAGGGTGATCAAATTATTAGAGCCACCCCTTGAAAAACACATTTTCATTATAATATGGTGTTTTTAGTTTAAATAATAACCTTTTAAGTATGCAGACAGCATTCCAAATTGTTAACACATGTAGTGTTCTCTTCCTGAATAACAGAAACTGGGGATAGGGGTTAATTTGGGGAGTAGAGGGAGGGGAGTATGTGAAAAGAGGGTTCAGTAGTGTTTCAGCTGTGAACGTGGAAGGTTGTGTCAAGTGGTCAGGTGCGTTAAGTGTATGTTAAGTTAATGATAAGTTATTATATTTAAACCATTGTATGGAATATGCACTCATACACCCATATGATATTGTTTCTCAGCAACGTATTGTGATTCTTTTTATTAAATTAGTGTTTCTTTACAGGAATAACTTTTATGTACTGTAGGCTACCCAACATGGGTAAGAAATGTGATCTATCGCCAAAGAAGAAAGGTAGAATGCTCTCGCTGCTGACTGCAACTGATTATTCTCACAGAAAAATAGCCCGAGAACTGAATGTGTCACGTGAGAGTGTTGACAGGATCGCATCAAAAATTAAAGTTGAAGGGGATAATCCAGAGCTGACTCCAAAAAGAAAGGGTAAATGTGGTCTGAAAAGGATAACTACACCTAGAGCCGACAGATGCATTGAAAAGAAACTAGTAAATAATAGGAGAAACACTACTAACAAACTTAAATTGGAGCTGGAGAAGGAAAACATCAACATTTCGACAATGACCTTAAGAAGGCGTGCCTGGGAATTTGGATTGAGTAGTTGCCGACCAAGGAAAACGTCAAAATTGACTCCAACAATGATCAAAAAACGCTTAAAGTAGGTTAAATACTACTCAAAGTTCACTGTAGATGACTGAAAATCGGTAAGTCACAATATTTTAGTGATCTTGTATGCTTATTTTGAGTAAAATGTATTATTTTGATATTTGTATGACAAGACACATTTCATTTTGGTTGCAATCATTTCTTTCTCTTTTCATTTGCAGGTGTGTTTCAGTGACGACTCCACATTCCAAGCCATGTCTGATAAATCACAGTACGTTAGGCGACGTGTTGGTGAGGAATATCATCCAGACTGTGTCGTAAGTACGGTTAAGCATCCAACATCTGTCATGATATGGGCAGTGATAAACGGTAAATGTACTGGACGAATTTACATTGTTGAGGGTACTATGAGGCAGGACCAATACCGAAAGGTTTTGGAAACAAGACTTATTCTACAGATCGCCGACTGGTTTCCAAATGGTGAGCCATTCCATTTTATGCGAGATTCGACCCCATGCCACACTGTAAAGTCAGTTAAAAGTTTTCTGGCTGCAAAGAATATTCCTCTCGTGGATTGGCCAGGAAATTCTCCGGATATGAACCCTATCGAAAACCTATGGGAAATAGTAAAGCGTAGACTGAAAGGCGAGGGAATAACAACTGCCTTAATTAAGGCCAAAGGAGGACCCACTAACTATTAAATGTGTTTAATATGACTGTCGAGTGTATATAAATATATTCTGAAATAAAATAAGTGTTTAAATTAGCCAAATTTTACTATTATTAGCATTAGAAATAAACTTACACAAGAAAAATTATTTTTTATGTAGTGGCTCTAATAATTTGATCACGCTCTGTATATAGTTATGTTATGTTATAATGTTATAATGTTTCAGCCACCAAAGACCCTAGGACCCACTCATGGCTGGTCTACCTAACTGTGTTCGTAATTGTGTATTGTGCATATCCTCCGTGGTGGCGGAGGGGACCAACAATTTTACGTGGGTTCTGAACGACAAAGCCTTAATTTTACTACCTTAAACTATACCCAATCTATCAACATATGCGTCTAATCGATTTTTAAACATGTTTGTAGACGTGCTACTAATTACTTCTACCGGCAAACTATTCCACCTATTTACTATTCTATGCGTAAAAAAGTTTTTGGTAACTGCTGTCTCGAACCTTCTATCGAAAAAGCTATCTCTATCTACGTTATCGAACCCATTCATAATTTTGAAAACCTGGATTAGATCACCCCTTAGCCCCCTAGTCTTGAGTGTAGTCAATTTTAACTCCTTAAGCCTATCCTCGTACGACACTGACCTAAGCGACGGAATCATCTTAGTTGCTCGTCTTTGAACTCTTTCGATTTTGTCCATATCTTTGCGCATATGCGGATTCCAAAATTGGATCGAGTACTCCAAGTGGGGGTCTAACTAATGATTTATAAAGAGAAACTATAATATCGAGCGATTTATACTCAAAATTCCGAGCTATAAAACCTAATACTTTGTTTGCTTTATTGACCGCTGCTGTACTTTGTTTCGCTACTTTTAAATCACCAGTGACTATAACTCCTAAATCTTTTTCCTGCTCTACGCTTGTTAACTCCTTCCCTGACATACTATATGCAAAATTACCGTTACGCGAACCTATATGTAAAATTTTGCACTTATCAATGTTAAATTTCATTTGCCATGTGACTGGCCAATCAACGATTTTATTCAGATCTTCCTGAATTTTACCTCTATCTTCGTCATTAATCGCCCTACCACCCAGCTTCGTGTCATCCGCAAACTTTGAAACTGTACTGACTAGGCCGTGAGAGTCTTGTTAATATATACAAGAAAAAGCAAGGGGCCCAATACAGAACCCTGAGGAACGCCACTCGCTATATTAGCCCAACACGACTCCGCTCCATCAACGACCACCCTCTGTTTCCTACCTCGCAACCACTCTTCTATCCAAGTCTTTTGTGCGGTACGGTGTCAAACGCTTTTTGAAAATCTAAATACACTACATCAACCGCCCGATGACTATCGTAAACGTCAACGACGCTTTGAAAAAATTCTAGAAGATTAGTTAAGCAAGATTTGTTTCGCCTAAAACCGTGCTGCATATTTCTAAGTTATGCAATTGCAGGATTTCTAACTAAGTTATGCAATTGCAGGATTTCTTTTTAGACAGAAACGGATTCTACGCTCATGCTTTGTTTGGTTTAATAACTTATAGGTACAGATTTGGTTTAGTAGTATAGCATTAATAATCGAAGTTTCAACTTGGTGTTAAACGAATTTACATTCACAATATTTTTTATATCAGCGTTTAAATCAATCCATAGTTTCAATCTAATGAAAATGGGTAGTTTTTTAGATGAAGACATTCGAGGTATAACACTCTTTGTTCTATTTCTGTTCTGATACGAGTGGATTTCTGATTGAGTTACAAAATATCTATTTACCCATTGTAAGTTAATGATTTTGTTCTTACACTCGTAAATAAAAATAAAATGTCTCATTCTGAAAATCCAACATTCTCTCTCTCTCTCTCTCTCTCTCTCTCTCTCTCTCTCTCTCTCACCGAGTTTAAGCGACGTTAGGTCTGGCCAGTAGTTGGATGGGAGACCGTCATCCGTGTACAGATGATGCAGCGACCTATGGTTGAGTTCCACGTAAAGTTTCTTTGCATCATATAACCTTATGTCTGTTACGAAAGAGACTAAATAACCCTCGAACAATACATCATCGTTCTTTCTTTTCGTCTTTATAAAAATCTTATATAATAAATACATTCAGAGCGTGTTGAAAACAGTGAAAAAAATCTGCGGAGAAAATAAGCCAAATTTGATAAAGACACCTTCATTATTCGTGAAGGTGACCAATCAGAACTTCAATCCCCAAAGCGTGGGTCCGTTACATCGGTGTTACGACAGCTGATTGGCACACACATATAACATCGTCCACCCAGTTACATTAACGTCAATCAACAATCTTACATATCGCCTATTAGTCTTCTGGGGTGGGGGCGTTACAGTCGGGAATCATGCATATAAAAGGGAATATGTTCAGGTATGCACACAGAGCCTGATGTGAGAATACCTCTTCTCACATCAGGCTCTGTGTGCGTACCTCTTTCTAAAATATCGTTAGGCGTTATCCCAATTGAACGGTGGTGTGAACGGTCGTAGGATGAGTACAGCGATTCCAGAATGTCTATACAGTATATCTGTGTGTGATTTTATGTGTAAAATAGCGATGCATGCGTTCCTTTATGGTACGATGAACTCTTTCAGGTAAAGAGGCTTTATGTATAGAATTGCTAGTGTAGTAACCGATATTAAACTCTGTCAACATGCTCTGGAAAGCGCGGCCTATAAATTCTTTCCCCATATCCGTACAAAAATAACCAGGAATCCTATTTTCTTTCAAACATCAACGTTTCTTTCAACATCAACGCCATCATTATACACTAAATATCTTTGCATGTCTGTTAAATCCGCTTGCCAAATAGAGTCAATCGAAGCTGCTGTTGTCTTGGTTGTTTTAAACCTTTTTCTCACCTGCTTATGAAGTGTATAAGCATCCTGCTCCCGCAAAAACCTCTCAACATCTTTTTTCCCTAACCCATCATTATAAACACCTCTGTACAGTCTATCAACTCCGCCGTAGGAGGCTGGGCTAGAAATGTCATAATAACTTTTTCTTAATATGTTATCCATTTACATATTTTAGGTGCACCTGGAGAGGGTTGACCGTTGTCTCTTCTTCCTCCTCTTCAGAGATGTTACCGTTGGGGGTGAAGGCGTGTTAAGTTGTGGCACATGCGAGGCATGCTCCAAGTCTTTTAACCTGTTCAGATTTCCTATCAATGTTTTGGGGACATTTATTTGTTGTAGTCTTGCTTTAATATGCTTCCATCCTGATGGTGGGAGCCTATCCCACTTTCTCACCAGATCATGGACGATGTCAACGATATTCGAGCCCTGTACGTTTGTTCCTTCCACAATGATCTCGCCTGTATCTGTCCACTGAATAATGGGGTCCTCACTCAATAGATTATAAAGACTTAAGCCTTTATTCCTCAATGTATGTGGGAGACTACTTTTTAATACATGTTCGATATATTGTGGGTTCGACCCGCTATTCTTTGAATGGTCATCTCTAACGTCAGCCCAAGGTCCTATGTCGCCATGCTCATCGTTGTCCGCACTATGTCTAATAACCACGGGGATCTCTGTCGGATTCTTATATGATAATAAAAACTCACTCTAATAGACAGAGTTTATTTCCACAACAGTTTCGATGCCCACTGTATCCACCCGAAGAGGATGCCAGTGGGCATCGAAACTGTTGTGGAAATAAACTCTGTCTATTAGAGTGGGTTTTATTATCATATTTTGACCTTCACGTAGAAAAAGTGAAGTTTTTCGCACGGATTCTTATAATTTTCGTACTCGTGAAGAAATTTTTGCAGAGCTTCTTGGTATAAGATTCTTTTCTCATCAGGTGACTATTCACTGTTTAATAAGGCTAACAATTCGCTTTCCATTCTTTTAAGCCTGCTTTTACGGGGTCCAAGAACCCTGTGTGGACTCTTTGAACTTTGCAGTGAAGCATGCACCTCGTGTGGAATCACTACTACTTTCTTCATTATATTAATCTAGTGAGTAAAGGCTCCAGAACTGAAAATAAGATGGGGATGAATGACCTCCCTCTTTGTAAAATAATTCGCTTTTTCTTCCCCACAATTTGACTTTTACGAGTGAGTGTACGTATTAGGTTCTTGTAACGGCGTAGGCGAACCTTCTGAGTGGGTTTCATTGGTACATTACATTTTATAACGTTAAGACAGATTTCACAGGTACATTTTAAAAAGTCCGAGTGATATTTTTAACAAACATCTGTTGCAATGCCCGAGGCAGTCGATGATAGATTTTTATTAATTCACGATATTTCTTTAGCCTCTTTGTCATTCAGGGATATACACCGTTTCAGGCTCGTTTGGGAATATATTCGTTCTTAGAAGCACCCTAAACGTGTTTCGCGGGTGAAGGTCACAAAGCAAATATCCGTAACGTTGACTTGTAGCTTCTTTATAAATTTCCAAAAACTCCTTACGCTGATTCGGGAACATTTGATTGGCTAATACCCCAATTTGTGACACATCTCTACGTTGCGCGCGAATAGGACTAGATATTGTGTATTTAACGACACATCGCGCATGCATCTATTTCTGAAAAGTAGATTCTGATTGACGAAGAACACGCTTATGTTAAGATGGTGGGAGAACACTGTAAATGTCTTGGCAAATGTTTTATCCATTTCCATCATGAGATCGTCAATTACAATGACCGTATGTTCATTTCCCTTTAACGAATTAACGTGATATACGTCTTTGTGGAAAAAAGTATCATCTTGGTATTCGTTGAATACTGATTGGTACGTCTAATAGTACCATATGACTTGATACACAAATTTTGAGAACATCCCCCCCCTTATATAATACATGTGGACATGTGGAGGGGCTCGTGAACCTGAATTTTTCTACAGAATCCATCTCTAACACGTCACACTCTTAAGTGGATCATTTACGAAATATAAAAATTCAAGTGGTGTTCCTTATATTCTACAGTCTTGTTTTTCCTCTTCTTCCACAGAACCGTGAATGACGACGAGGTACAGCTTCATGTCCCCATCATCGATATTACAGACGATCCCGATGACAGTGTAGTTGTGGTTACAGACTCCATCCCCACTGACGAACCCACACCAGCGACACCTGTAGCATCCCCACGCGACAGTTCAAAGCGGAGACATGATGAAGAGCCGTCCATGTCAGGCATAAAGCGTGCCAGGAGTGCACCGGTTGTTAGACCCCCAGTAATAGAGCCCTAGCCCTCTACGCCTTACGACACAAACTCCACACTATCTCCTTCCTCAAATAAAGTTGTACCCCTTTATTACTGTTCAATTCCGGGTACATCATCCACAAGAGCAGCAGCAGCTTCTCGCTCTGTAGAGGATGGCATAACATTCGAACTGGTACGCACCGCTACCTCCACCCCAGCCCTGACTAGAAATCGGTATATAGTCAGGGTTGACCCTGGATCCATGTACAGCAATGGTGTCGAACACGATTTGCGACGCGTAGTTGAACGTATTGTGGAGTTTGTCCTTCAGAACCGCGAAGAACGTGAAGTCAGGAAGAGGCTGTCCTTTGGGTTCGGGTCAGATTTCGGGGATGTAGATGATTTTTGGGTAGGAATACCATTCAGACGCTTGGCCGCTGTAGACATAGAATATATCTTAGGTCGTATAATGCAGGGCTCTCAAAGTAGTATTGCCTTCAATATGGACAACTTCATGGTTGATATTGACCGTGTATTCCGTGTTGCGGGTCATAGTGCCACACTTTATACTCTCAACTTCAATTCTCAGGCTATTTACAGGTGGCATATAAACGCCGATCGTGGTTGCGGCTTTATAGCAATAGTCTTAGCTCATATGTTTACTGTGCTAAATACAATCGCGTATAATATCTGGTTGCCTACGGTTGTGCAGCGTGCTTGTAAACTGGCTTCAGATTGCAAGATCGAGTTTGACTGTAATATGGGTCCTGAAGAGTTGAGAAGGGTGGAGCAGCAAATGAATGTTCGTTAGTTGTATTTGGAATGGATGATCGTCGTAGGATAGTATATGTTTTTAAAAGCTGTATGAAAGATCATACAAGACCCCTACTTATTTTAGGACTGTCAGGAGCAACGTATCTCCCCATCCGTAATATAAGGACTCTTTACTTGAATTGTGATAAAGTCCAACATATGGAAGGCATCATGATTTCTGTAAGGGATGTCTCGAGTTTGCGGATGATATAGTGAAACATTGTAAGGATTGCCACAGGGTATGTGAGCAGTGTAAAAGTTCCAAATGTGAAAGTCTGATAGTTGAAGCTGAGAAGAGGGACTATAATGTATGTAGACGTACATTTTTCAATAATAACTTTTTGAACTCCATAAGTCAATTGGCACGTGCAGGAAAATGAGAATTTGTGAATGTGGTATGTTTCATATGATAATTGGCGTAATTTCAAGCATAAATGTGATGAAATTCATTGTTCCACATGCCATGAGAAATATAAGGCGGATGAAGTAAAGCATGTATGCTATATGAAAGACGCAAGGCCTAAAAATAGACCTAGTATAACTGTGTACTACTATATAGAAACATATACTATACGGTTGCTGAAACCAAAGAGGTTAGCCCACATCTACTTGTAAGTCAGACTATCTGTGATGAGTGCATGGAGGCTCAGAGTGATGAGTGTCACAAATGTGGTAAACGGACAAACGTTTTTAAAAAGATCGCACACGACAGCCCTATGAAACTTTTTGTGTCCGATATTGTCAAGTTAGCAGACAAGTTAAAAAAAAATGACTATATTCTTGCCCATAACGGAGCAAAATTTGACACAGTTCCTTTATAAGGAACTACTTGAGCACGAGTCATCGGAGATATTTACAAGCGATCCCTTGAAAAGAGGGAACAAGCTTATACAGATGCAAATAAGAGGTAATGTACAGTTTAAAGACACTTTATTATTCACACCTTGTAAATTAGCTACTTTAACTATGAATGTATGAGTACAGGTGAACGTGAAGAGTTTGACTGCTACTACAACAGTTTTAATGAATCTAATCCTTACAATATAGCTGATGAATGTGAGCGTTATTGGGTGAATGATGTGCGCGTGCTTAGGGTATGTTTCCAGGCCTTTAGAAGGCTGTACATAGACCGTTTCAACTGCGATCCGCTGCAAGTCGCAACCACGATCGCCTCATTGTACTTTACAGTGTTCAAGAAAAATTTCATGCCTAAAGGCAATTTAGCCATCATTCACAGAAACAACCCTCGCAGTTATGGGCACATACACCTTCAACAGCAGACAGGTGTATACATAAAACATGTTTCGTTCTCAAGGAATGTGACAGTTTGGTGTGCTCTGTGAGGAGGGGCTCCATCTTGTTTAAAAGTATATCTTTCACTCTATCTAACTGATATTCGACAAGTATTCACATGACTCTTTCACGTTGAAACAAACCTGTACACGATTCATCAACTTATAGTGTGACTCATTCCTCCACACCTCCCGTCGAGCCGATCTGCTCACCTGTGGCTGGCTCATAGTCACCTCAGAGCTTGAACCGACTGGACGTGCACTCCTCACAATAGAATACGATGGAGCTTCCTTTGCGCAGCATTCTCAATGCCGTATACGATGTGTCCGTGACGAAGTCATTGCGTGTGTTCAGGCGTAAAACCGGTGCCGTTAACTATGTACTGGAAACGACTTGTAGACAAGCAAACTCTGGTAAACGGAATGTTGTTTATTTAAGTGTTGAGGAGATGAATAGAGTCTTCGTGGTAGTTGAGAATTGGAACGAGGATCGTTATAAAGTACCTGCAGGGGTAGGTACAAGAAGAGAACAGATTAGTGATGACCCATCATATGCCATTGTTTTTATGTTGTATATAAATAGCGATCAGCCATACATTGATGTACGACTGATGTGGAAGAATGTGTCTGATAATAACGTTCTTGTCCCCACGCGAAACCGATTCATCTTCGACAGAATGTTTGAAATCGTCGGTTTCCGCAAGCTGAAGCCTATATTAGACGCACGTATTACGGATATGCTTTATTTTGATACGGTTCTTGAATATATACACCGCTCTGCTCGACGGGTTTATTGAGTGTAGGACTGAACAAGGCGAGAATGGTCTGGAACTGGAAGCTTATGTAAAAGGTTTAGATTTTTCGAAGTATCATGAACTTTGGTACAAAGGACTTAAGCGGTACAAGGCTGAGCTCACCTACACCGTTAACCCTGAAGAACTGTTTCTTTATATAATGAGCAGCTGTCGTTATGACTTAGAAGATTATTTCACCTGTCGATATGCGTTGTGAAGAAGAGTTCACCTTTGAAAAGATCGGATTGGTAAGAATAAACTCTTGACTGGAAAGGAGTGTTTATAAACTTGAATTTAATAATGATGTTGTGGTTAATGACGCCCTCTTTGGGCGTGCTTTTGATTGTATTCTGTCCGTGTTTAAAGAGAGCGATAACTTGCCAACCGCATGTAAAGTGGGCACAAAAATAGTATTGAACGAATTGAAGGCCCTTTACATCGAGTATAGGCATCCCTATAACTTGAGCAGTGAAATAATGTTAAATCGCATTTGCTGCATAGTGCAAAGCAACAATGATGTAACTGTAGACTCGATCACGTGCGAGTTTACTATTTTAGTTAAGTTCAGTAGAATATAATGTGTATGTAGATTTCTCCTGTACTATTATTATTTTGATGTTTATATATTATTTTACAGTATATTTATTTTCTATATATTTGTTAAAATTTTATTATTTAATATAAATGTGTATATAAATTTCTCATGCACTATTTTGATGTATATTGTTTTGCAGTATATTTATTTTCTATATATTTAATTATTTAATATAAATATGTATATAGATTTCTCCTGTACTATTATTTTGTTGTTTATATTCCATCGTTTAAAGTGTGTATTTCTTATATTATTATTTTTTCATTGTATATATATATTCTTCGTTTAACTTGTGTATAGAATGAACTATTTTGATTGTATATTTATTTTCTATATATTTCATGAAATTAATTCCAATAATTAATTCATCTAAATAAACAGAATAATGTAATGGTGTTTTATTTAATTCTTTTGGTTGTATATATAAACGTTTGCTACAATAAGTGTATATATATATATATATATATATATGTATACACTATACCAAATGGCTGGTTACGCCTTCTAAGCCGACTGGCTGGCCTTCTAAGCCAGATGCAAACACCAAGAGCTTTATTATACGTCTGGCGGACCCAGGCGAAGGACTCTCTCTCTCTCTCTCTCTCTCCTCTCTCTCTCTCTCTTAGGTTAGGTTGATTCCCCCCAGCTTGTGGCAGTTGGAAGGGAATACCCCTTGCTTCCGTTTTTTTTCCTTTTCTTGGGCACCCTGCGGGGTTGGCACCTTGCAACAAGGGGATAAGGAGGGGGGTCTTGCAACAAGGGGAAGGAGAGGGGTCTTGCAATAAGGGGTAGGTGGTATTGCAACATTGGTCAACATTGCAATTGCACTTTAACATTTTGCGCCCATACTACTGTAATCATCCTCTCTCTCTATATATATATATATATATATATATATATATATATATATATATATCACAAATACGTTTAACTAAATAAAATAATTTGTACTCTTTCAAAAAAGTTGTTAAGCCATTTTACTAACAGAGGAGGTATAAAAGTTCTTTCCCACATTTCTCATTTTTCGAAGGCGAGAAAAATGTTGTATATTGAAGATCCGAGAAAAATTAATGCGAAAGGACTGAAGAATTATTTTTTTTCCACTAAAGCAATCCGTGTTAATTGCTTTATGGATGCTCTGGTAAATGTTAATTTCTCCCTTTTATTCACTTTATGTGCAACTATAAAACGTATTAGGAACTTGTCGTACACAACAGTAGTGAAAATATTGCTATGGACCCCATACTTGAGCAATGTCAAAAAAATTTTGTTCGATGTTTTTGTTTGCCAATAGGAAGTACTCGCAGTAAAAAAAAAACCTTCAGCAAAAACTTTGTACTACCGAAAAATTTGATTCCATCTTAAACCGGTGAGTTTTCTCCATTCAAAATTTTTTTTAAAAAATCCGTTACGATACAACTGACTGAAGTTTCCGATAAGCTTCGATGAAGCGAAGTACTCTCAGCCATAGGTAAAATTAATCCTAATAAAACTCCAGGTCCAGATAAGCTCTACCATTGGGTAGAAGAAGTGAACTGCGCAATAGTCTCTCTTCTCACATATGTATTGAATAAATCGTTACAGTCGAGAAATTCCGGTCGATTAGAAATTTGCAAACATTACGCCATCAAAAAAGGGGACAAATCGCTCCCGGGAAATTATTGTCCCATCAGCCTGACTTCAGGAGTTGATAAGCTTATGGAGACCATCGTTCGGAACAAAATAGTTAATCACTTACAGGGTGTCCCGTAAGTCTGGACCCATAGGGAAAAATAATAAAATTACAAAATAGTCCAAAAATTTATTACATAATCTGTTCAAAGTGTCCGCCGTTGTGTCGCACACATAGTTGAAGACGCAATCTCCACTGCGACAGCACTTTCTGAATCACAGTCGCAGAAATTTCTTGACACGCCTCCACAATGCGTGCTTTAAGGTGGAAAATGTTCTGAAGTTTGACCTCGTACACTTTGGCTTTCAAGTGGCCCCACAAATAAAACTCCAGCGGAGTAAGATCATAATAAAAAAATAAAAATAATAATAAAAATAATAAAAAAATATATTTAAATAAATTTTTGGACTATTTTGTAATTTTATTATTTTTCCCTATGGGTCCAGACTTACGGGACACCCTGTAGAATTTAATAAATTAATCAAAGATTCTCACACGGCTTTCACGTAATCGTTCTTGTCTTACTAATTTGTTCGATTTCTTAAATGATATCGTATATATATATCGAGAGTAAAATAGTACGTAGATATTATATATTTCGATTTTCAGAAAGCGTTTGATAAAATGCCGCATAGACGATTACTAGCTAAACTTCATTCTCACGGAATTGGTGGTAATGTTCTCAAATGGATAAAAAATTGGCTTAGTGAATGTAAACAAGAGTGGTCATTTATGGCAAAGCGTCTAACTGGAAAGTGTAACTAGGGCGCCTCAGAATCAGTTCTGGGACCAATTCTTTTAATTATTTATATCAATGTATCGACTTGGGAATTAAGAGTATAATTTCAAAATTTGCGATGATACAACTAGGGGATGAACAAAATCAGTGGCAGAACGTTCGCATATTCAGAGAAGATGAAGATATTAGTTACTGGAGTGGGTGGAATCTGGCAATGACTTGTATATAGATAATGTTAAACGTTTGCATATCGGTAGAAAAAATGTTGAAGAAAAGTATTCTATCCGTGACAAGACACTTGTGTGTCGGAAGAGAAAGATTTAGGTATTGTTGCCGACACACTTGAACCGAGTAAGCAATGTATCGAAACGGCCAGAAAAGCAAATAGAATCTTAGGATTTATTGGTAGATCGTTTGAATTTAAGTCGGAGAAAACAATGCTAGCATTATGTAATTTCTTATTACGCTCCCACCTGGAATACTGCGTTCAGTTCTGGTCTTCATATTTACGACAGGAAAGACAGAATCGGGAGATTGCAGCGACGGGCTGCTGAGATGATTCATGGATTAAGAAACAAATCATACATTGCCCGTTTAGAAACGTTAAATTTATTCTCACTTGTAAAAAGGCGTATTCGAGATTTAATCCAGGTATTTAAAATAATTAAAGGTTTTGATAATGTCGACGCCAAAATATATTTCACCTTCAGAAATACAGATAGAACTCGCTGTAATGGTCTGAAATTAATGGGTAAACATTTTAATTCTAATGAAACTAAACATTTTTTTTCTTCAATCGTACAGTTAGTAATTTTGTGGAATGGATTGGCAGCCAGCTTAGTTCAAAGTAATTCGATCGAATTCTATAAAAAGAAACTAGATGTTTATCTTGCCTTAAACCTCCAGTGGAAGCGTATTTTAGCTCATAGAAGTATTGTGGAAATTTCTCTTGAATTCCCTCCTCTGTACTTCAAATTTTCACATTATCTTTAAATTTCTTTCCTACCTTTCAACCTTTTTTCTCTATTTTGCTTTAAAACTTTCACTTGTCTTTCAATTTTCTTACTTCTTTTAACCTTCCTTCTTAAACAGACATCCTCGTAGGGACCAACCTGTCTGTTGCTGTTTGGTGTTTTTTGTATTCCTTCGTAAGATAGATTCAGACTTGTTTAAATACAAGAGAGTCTTCGTTCAGAAAGATTTTAGACTTCGGAAAATGCGAGTTTCGAAATGTTCTCAACTAGAGAGAGCTTGTCACTGTGGTGTTGACAGGTGGATTTAGCCTCTTAAACAGTTTAGGTGTCTCTTCAAATTATACACAATTGCTTAGAACGCTTGTTTTGCATATTGAAAATTTTCACTAATTTTTTTTTTTTAAGTGAAATATATGGGACATGATATATATATATTATAATATATATATATATATATATATATATATATATATATGAAAATTATTTCGCGAAAGTAACACGTGAAAAATATTTATGATAAAATAAAACCACGAAGGAAAGGAAACACAAAAAGGTGCTCAAGCGCTTTCGTCTAATGACATCCTCAGGAACACTGAAGTACATAAAAGGTTACGGCCTATATATAGGTTACAGAAAGAAAAAAAAAATTAATAAATAACATGCATACACACAAACATATATATATATATATATATATATATATATATATATATATACATACATATCTACACACATACATATATATATATATGCAATAAACGGAGAAGTAAAAATAAAAATAAAAAATTAAAAATTAGAGGATTAACAAAGAGGCATACAGATTTGTAAGGAAAAATATCGATTTTTAGCACAAGATCAAATGAATTATAAAAATACAAATTTATACTGGAAATCTGCCCGGGTTTTAACACTTTGCCTTTTAGAGTCAAGTTTCGATATATATAAAAATAAATGAAGATTAGAAGTTAATAAAGTAGCATACAGGTTTACCTAAGATTTAGCGTCATACCCTTTTTATCTAAATTTGTTTTGAAGGAATTCAAAACAACAGGATCGAGTTGAAAAAGACCTTTGCTTATGTTGAAGTTATTTGAAAGTTGGATTATGGCAGACTCAAGAATATTTCTATTAATAATGTTGCTAGAATGAAATAAAACTGAAGCATTATTCCAATCAATACAGTGGGATAACTCTGACAAATGGACAAAAAGAGCACTGGACAACTGTCCTGTTCTAACGGAATATTGATGCTGTTTTATACGTGTGTGCAAATCCTTTCCCGTCTGACCTATGTAAAAGGAATCACATTGTTTACACCCAATTTTATAGATAATGCCTGAATTATTGGTAGGGCTATTTTTTACTATGATATTTTTCACAATATTATTATATGAAAATACTACATTAATATCCAAAAGTTTAAGTACATTAGCAATGCCTAAAAAGCCCGGGAAAAATGGAAGTACTAAAATATTTTTTTACAAAGTACGAGTGTTATTATTGACACGATAGAAAGCTCGTTTTGCCTTGTTGAGACAAGATTCCATAAACGCAGATGGGTAACACAGATCACTTCCAATACCGTTGATTTTTTCCAATTCGGCATCGATGTATTCCGGAATGGCGATCCTAAGGGCGCGGAGAAACATTGATGAAAAAATGGTCTTCTTAGTGGGGGTGTCATGTCCCGAGTAAAAGTGTACGTAGGACAAATTGTTTGTTGTTTTCCGATAGATACTAAACTTAAAACCTGGGCTTTCCCTTTGTACACGCACATCCAAAAATGGGATTGAATTGTCTTGTTCCACTTCTAAAGAAAACTCCATATAAATATTGGAGAGGAGGGGCGATAAGGGGTTGCCCATGGCCATCCCAAACACTCGTTGATAATACTCGTTATTGAAAGTGAATTTACAGTCTTTGATACAAAGCTTAATAAGTTCCAAAACAATGCGTGAAGGTAGTGGCAGGTCATACTTATGTAATTCTTGGGAGAGAAAGTCAAGCATATCATCAATCGGCACTTTTGTAAACAATGAACAAACGTCAAAACTGATCAATCTATCGTTAGTTTCAGTACGTGCATTATTCAATTTTTCAGTAAGATCCATGGAATTTTTTACATGTGAATCAGAGATAGTTCCGAGAATGGGGGACAAGACTTTGACAAGCCATTTGGAGAGTTTATAAGTAATAGAGCCCACCGAGCTAATAATAGGGCGCATAGGGTTGCCAGGTTTGTGGGTTTTAATAAGACCGTAAAGGTAGGGCAGAGAAGGTGAAGGGGACATGAAAAGCGGAATTAAGTCCTTATGATCTTTGAGAATGCGTTTCAAGCCACTATTAAATGATTTGATGACGTCATCCTGCGGGTTCTTCCTAAGTTTGCTGTATGTGGCGGGGTCCTGGAGAAGCTCGTTCATCTTTCCAATGTAGTCCACTTTGTCCATAATAACTATGGTGTTAGCCTTGTCTGCTTTAGTAATATGGAGCTCCCCATCTTTTTTTAATTGTGAGAGGCCATCGCGAAAACGTTTAGGAAAGTTATCTTCGTAATTACCATTCGCCGCACTATAAACGAGGCCTTTAACTATGTTAAACAAATACTGAGGGAGATTACACTGTTTTTCAAAACACGAGAGACTGTAACAAATTTGTAAAGCCGAAGGTTTTTTAACAATAAAAAAGGACATACCATATCCAAGGGCACTTTTTGCATCGTCACTAATGTTTTTCGAAGAAAGGTTCAAAACACACTTTGAGCTTGCTTTTTTATCCACTGACTATTTCGAATGAGACTTTTAATTTTCCGATCCAAAATGTTACGAAGTGAAGTAGTTCTCCGACGCAACTCGTTGTAAATTTCATCAAACAAAGGTTGGATCCACGGTTGGGGAATAACGGTTACAAAATTATGTTTGGCGATGTTTAAATTTTTGAAGGCGGACCACTCATTTTGTCTGGTGACTTCAATATGTTTCTTTAAAATTAATCTGCTGAAGTTGTTGAACGGATGGTCGTCAATTTGTCTGAGGCGAATCGGAAGCAGGGATTTGGGAAGAACTTGCTCCTCTAGACAGTTAGTAAGAAACTTTCGTCGGATACGAATTGCATGCCCCTTCATTACTGTAGAAGAAAAAACGGACACAAACGGAGACAAGAGAGGGAACAGCAAGCCGAAGGAACGCGTGGTGTTCATTATATGAAAATTATTTCACGAAAGTAACACGTGAAAAATATTTATGATAAATAAAACCACGAAGGAAAGGAAACACAAAAAGGTGCTCAAGCGCTTTCGTCTAATGACATCCTCAGGAACACTGAAGTACATAAAAGGTTACGGCCTATATATAGGTTACAGAAAGAAAAAAAAATTAATAAATAACATACATACACACAAACATATATATATATATATATATATATACATACATATCTACACACATACATATATATATATATATATATATATATGCAATAAACGGAGAAGTAAAAATAAAAATTAAAAATTAAAAATTAGAGGATTAACAAAGAGGCATACAGATTTGTAAGGAAAATATCGATTTTTAGCACAAGATCAAATGAATTATAAAAATACAAATTTATACTGGAAATCTGCCCGGGTTTTAACACTTTGCCTTTTAGAGTCAAGTTTCGATATATATAAAAATAAAATGAAGATTAGAAGTTAATAAAGTAGCATACGGGTTTACCAAAGATTTAGCGTCCAACCCTTTTTATCTAAATTTGTTTAACATAGTTGAAGGCCTCGTTTATAGTGCGGCGAATGGTAATTACGAAGATAACTTTCCTAAACGTTTTCGCGATGGCCTCTCACAATTAAAAAAAGATGGGGAGCTCCATATTACTAAAGCAGACAAGGCTAACACCATAGTTATTATGGACAAAGTGGACTACATCGGAAAGATGAACGAGCTTCTCCAGGACCCCGCCACATACAGCAAACTTACGAAGAACCCGCAGGATGACGTCATCAAATCATTTAATAGTGGCTTGAAACGCATTCTCAAAGATCATAAGGACTTAATTCCGCTTTTCATGTCCACTTCACCTTCTCTGCCCTACCTTTACGGTCTTATTAAAACCCACAAACCTGGCAACCCTATGCGCCCTATTATTAGCTCGGTGGGCTCTATTACTTATAAACTCTCCAAATGGCTTGTCAAAGTCTTGTCCCCCATTCTCGGAACTATCTCTGATTCACATGTAAAAAATTCCATGGATCTTACTGAAAAATTGAATAATGCACGTACTGAAACTAACGATAGATTGATCAGTTTTGACGTTTGTTCATTGTTTACAAAAGTGCCGATTGATGATATGCTTGACTTTCTCTCCCAAGAATTACATAAGTATGACCTGCCACTACCTTCACACATTGTTTTGGAACTTATTAAGCTTTGCATCAAAGACTGTAAATTCACTTTCAATAACGAGTATTATCAACAAGTGTTTGGGATGGCTATGGGCAACCCCTTATCGCCCCTCCTCTCCAATATTTATATGGAGTTTTTCGAAATTACTTACATTCCGAGAATCCTGGGGGTTGGCATCCCTTGGTTGCGGTACGTCGACGATATTTTGTGTATCTGGCCCATGAATCGCGAACTGGATAACTTCCTCCTTCAGTTAAATGATCAAGTCCCCTCCATTAAGTTTACTTTAGAAGTGGAACAAGACAATTCAATCCCATTTTTGGATGTGCGTGTACATAGGGAAAGCCCAGGTTTTAAGTTTAGTATCTATCGGAAAACAACAAACAATTTGTCCTACGTACACTTTTACTCGGGACATGACACCCCCACTAAGAAGGCCATTTTTTCATCAATGTTTCTCCGCGCCCTTAGGATCGCCAGTCCGGAATACATCGATGCCGAATTGGAAAAAATCAACGGTATTGGAAGTGATCTGTGTTACCCATCTGCGTTTATGGAATCTTGTCTCAACAAGGCAAAACGAACTTTCTATCGTGTCAATAATAACACTCGTACTTTGTCAAAAAATATTTTAGTACTTCCATTTCTCCCGGGCTTTTTAGGCATTGCTAATGTACTTAAACTTTTGGATATTAATGTAGTATTTTCATATAACAATATTGTGAAAAATATCATAGTAAAAAATAGCCCTACCAATAATTCAGGCATTATCTATAAAATTGGGTGTAAACAATGTGATTCCTTTTACATAGGTCAGACGGGAAAGGATTTGCACACACGTCTAAAACAGCATCAATATTCCGTTAGAACAGGACAGTTGTCCAGTGCTCTTTTTTTCCATTTGTCAGAGTTATCCCACTGTATTGATTGGAATAATGCTTCAATTTTATTTCATTCTAGCAACATTGTTAATAGAAATATTCTTGAGTCTGCCATAATCCAACTTTCAAATAACTTCAACATAAGCAAAGGTCTTTTTCAACTCGATCCTGTTGTTTTGAATTCCTTCAAAACAAATTTAGATAAAAAGGGTATGACGCTAAATCTTAGGTAAACCTGTATGCTACTTTATTAACTTCTAATCTTCATTTTATTTTTATATATATCGAAACTTGACTCTAAAAGGCAAAGTGTTAAAACCCGGGCAGATTTCCAGTATAAATTTGTATTTTTATAATTCATTTGATCTTGTGCTAAAAATCGATATTTTTCCTTACAAATCTGTATGCCTCTTTGTTAATCCTCTAATTTTTAATTTTTAATTTTTATTTTTACTTCTCCGTTTATTGCATATATATATTATATGTATGTGTGTAGATATGTATGTATATATGTATATATATATATATATATATATATATGTTTGTGGGTATGTATGTTATTTATTAATTTTTTTTTCTTTCTGTAACCTATATATAGGCCGTAACCTTTTATGTACTTCAGTGTTCCTGAGGATGTCATTAGACGAAAGCGCTTGAGCACCTTTTGTGTTTCCTTTCCTTCGTGGTTTTATTTTCATATATATATATATATATGGTGTGTGTGTGTGTGTAAACGTAGGGAACAGAGTGTTCCTGAACCGACGTTTTGGATAAAAAGGATATCAACGCCCACGTCAACATTATGAAGATTTAATATGAAGACGTTTCGGAAGCTAAATTCCATCATCAGTGGCTAAAAGCAATAAAATAAGAATAAGATAAAAGCTGGTGAAAGACTAGTCGGATAGGTACATGATGGAATTAGAAAAAATCTACAACAGTAAAAATAAAACTACAGTGCCAACTACAATCTTAAATACATTTAAGTCAGATATTCAGATGTAAAATTAGAATACAGATGTAAAAACAATTACAAAATATATATAAAAAATCTTAACCTCCTATGTTTAATTTGTATGCTAGTCACTCACTGGTTTTGAGTGACGTTCCTTTTGGCTTTAAAGTTAATGCCATAAAAACACTCATTGACCATGCTTTCAAAATTTGCTCTGATTATAATTATTTTTCTTTTCATTCAGAGATGAAGTTTTTAATTGATTAATTATTTTAATTCTAATTCTTACCCAAAGGAGTTGGTTATGAAGCATAGGAGAAACTATTTGAAATATCATTTTAAACCCCAACTCTCCGTCCCAACCATTCAAAAAGACAAAAGATATACTGTATAACCGATGCTCTTCTATGTCAACATCAGCCTTATAATAGAAAAAGACCAAAAACGTTTACTTTCTTAATTTTATCCACAAATTCACTTGAAATTTATATTTACCAAAAATTTCATACCGTATTAGCACATTTATTTTTTAAACTTAAGGAAAGGTTGCGCGGTGCTCTCGTCTCCAACCTAGTTTGCTTTTTTAATTGTAGGTGTAAAGCCATATATGTTGGCACTGGCAGCTCCATGCCTTAACTCAAAACCCAGGATTAGTAGCTATACCGGATCACCTGAAGATGAAGGGCCCCCCCCCCCCGCCAGCCTTCTCTAGATAGCCTTTAAGGCTAACTAACGAAAATATCACGACCTAACCTAACCAATCGTTAGGTCAACTGAACGCCCTCAGGTCCGGACAAAAGCCCCCTAGGACAAAAGCCCCTTGGACAAATTGCCCAGTTAGGTCAACTGAATGCCAGGTTAGGTCAACTGAATGCCCGGTTAGGTCAACTGTACGCCCTTGATGATTGGTTAGGTTAAGTTGTGATATTTTCGTTAGTTTAAACGAAAATGACGACAGCCAAAATACATAAACTATAAACTATAAACACAAACTGTAAATAATAAAGAATAAAAATAATTATTAAAAAAAAATTTATTATTATTTTTCCTAGGGGGCTTTTGTCCTACACTCGTACGCCCTTGACGATTAGTTAGAGGTTTGGTCGTGATATTTTCGTTAGTGAGCTTATAAAGCTAACTAAAGAAGGCTAGGGGCCCTGATCTTCAGGTGATCCGCGATACCTCTTTACCATTAAGCAGACAAGCTAAATTTTCAATCCATAAAAATTGCGAAAACAACACTTATACATTTAATAACAATTTTTTAGTTTCAACCGCAGCGCATGATAAAACAAGCCTAATATATATATATATATATATATATATATATATATATACTCGTGGTGTACGGACGTTTTGTTTCCGCTCTGTGTAATATCGAAATAACTAGTGTTTATAAGTTCAGCCGTAAATTCTATCTTATACCAGTGTGTGTATTTAATACCAGTGAATTCGCGATAATAAATTATTAAATGAAAGCCGGTGGCATATAGCTTGCACAACGAAGAAACATCAAATTGAAATATAAATTTAAAACACTTCGAACGGAAAAACAGCTCTGAGATTGTACACTAGGCCTAAGAGGGAAAAAGGTCAGTGCCATAAAAACGAAGGTCGAGTGATCGAAAGAAATTTGAGAAGCGAGGAAAAAAAAAAAAGGAAAATAAAGGAGGAAATAAAGAGGAAAATAAAGGAGAAAATGGCCAAACATTCGAAGAAATGTGTAAATTGCGGAAAAATCAGAAAACTGAATAAAGCCGGATTATGTGTAATGGAATGTGCCGCATATCAACTTTGCGATTGCAAAAACGAAGCAGACCAGACCTCGGGGTTAAACTGCATTTTGTGCAATACCTTTAAGCACTACGAATGCATGAACTTAGATAGAAAAGACAGGAAAATGGTAAATAGAATAAATAACAAAATCATAGGACTTTGTGGTTTCTTATGCGTCAAATGCATGGAAAACAATAGAAAATTAGTACAGAGGGGAACACAAAATGTTGAAATAGAAGAATTAAGTACAGCAGCTCTACCGACAGAAAAACATGAAACAGAAAACGCCTACACAACCGAGAAGGAAAAAGAAAAAGAAAACACACTACAGGGAGGGGCGAAAGCAGCCTCAGAAAAAGAGGTACCACGGCAGAAGAGGGAGATACGAAATACACACCAAAGAAAACAACCCCACTGAGTAGGGAAGAAGTGGTGGCGAAGCAGAAGAAGGAAATCGAATCACATAAAACACAGAGGGAATTTAAACGACGGGCCATATGCGAATATTATAAAATAGGTGCGTGCAAATATGGCTCAAACTGCATATACAATCACCCTACAAAATGCTTCTATATGATGAGGAATGGGAAGTGCAAGTACGGACCAAACTGCAACTTTTTTCACCCTCGTATGTGCAGACAGTCAATTACTGAGAAAAAATGCCTGAACATAGAGTGCCCGCTTTTTCACATAAAGGGTACGCAAAGAATAGAACGGGAAAGAACAGATCATATTCGACATAGAAGAAATAGCAAGAGTAATGAAACATATTTTTTAGAAGAAAGACATAGAAGAAATAGCAAGAGTAATGAAACATATTTTTTAGAAGAAATGAGAATAATAAAAGCTCAGCTTGCCCTTCTAACAAGGAGAGACAGAACGCCGCAAACATATGCACCACAACATTACGCACATCACCCCCCTATTCAACACCACCCACCAATAATACAACAACAACAGTGGTATCACGGGCCGCAACCCCAATACTCCCAAATGCAGCGGCCCAACCAATAACACCAAACAGGAACCGACATCGACCAGGAAACGACCATCATTTAAGAAAATCGAACACGAAGATTAGAAGAAACCCGGTAAATGTATTATACACAAATATACAAGGCCTCTATACGGACCATGCAGACTGCAAATTACAATACTTGCAAAATTTAGCTACGGAAACCAGCATAGATATCATATGCCTAACGGAAACACACTTACATAAGTGCGAAAAAGGCTGTGAAAACTGCATCGAGAATACTGAAATAGCATTGCTGGACTACAACATATACAGAGCAGATAGAGTGGCTAGACGAGGAGGAGGGTGTTGTATCTACGTGAAAAACACTTACACATGTGAAGTGAGGGTAAAGAAATCAAACAGCACAGTTGAAGTTATTATATTAGAAGTAAAAGAACTGAACCTAACCATTATGAACATCTACAGACCACCAAACACCACAAAAAGTGAATTCCAATTTGCTACAAATGAAATAGAAAACATATTAAAATTACTTGAAACTCCAGCAACAAATATTCTAATTTTCGGAGATTTTAATTTCCCATTCATATCATGGAAGAAAAATGACGAAGTTATATATGTTGAGAAGTTTCATGGCAACATTACTAAAGATGACAGAACCCAAGCAACAATGCTTTTAGATATTATGGAACATTACGCCCTTACCCAGGAAATCTGTGAAGCCACGAGAAAGGAGAACGTTTTGGATTTAATGTGGACAAATAACAACGAGATAATAATAAATAAAAAAGTAACGCACACAAAGTTCTCCGACCATAACCTCATCGATATACAATTGAAGTTAGCACCTAGAGGTCCGAAAACGCATCCCAGAGAGGCAGATGGAATATTTGAAGGCTTAAACATAAATTCAAAGAAAGTAAATTGGGAAAACGTAAATAAAGATTTAAAGGAGGTAAATTGGGAATTGCTACTACACGAGAAGACTCCACAAGAAATACTATGTATAATAGAGACGGAAACCAAACCTATAATACTGAAACATATTCCAGAGAGACAGGAAAGAAAACGTAGCAAGCTCGAGAGGAAAATCAGGACTCTATTCAGGCAACGAAGACAAACCGTAAAACATCTCCACAGATGCAGAACTGATGCAAAGAGACTCAAACTAGAGAGGAAACTTGGCGAAATAGAAATGGACCTAAAGCAAACATTCATACATAAGACAAACGAGGAGGAAAACAAGGTAGCAGAAAACATAAAAAATAACCCAAAATACTTCTACACTTTTGCGAAAAGGAAAATGCAGTGTAAAGAGAGTATTGGACCGTTGATAGACGGGGAGGCCGAATACACAAATGACCCGAAAGAAATAAGTGAACTGCTTAGGGAACAATTTAAATCTGTGTTTAGCACCCCTAAGTCCGAGATGGAAGTGGAAAACCCAGACGAGTTTTTCGACATTGAAACGGATCAACCAAGAACAAATCCCGGCACAAACCTATTAATGGACTTCGAGTTCACGGAAGGAGATGTAATTACGGCCTTATCACAGATGCGAGACAATTCAGCGCCAGGGCCAGACACATGGAGTGCCACATTTCTGAAGAAATGCAAAGAGAGTATTGCAAAACCGCTATACTTACTATGGAGGAAATCACTCGACACAGGACAAATTCCACTCCCCTTAAA
This sequence comes from Bathynomus jamesi, assembly GCA_023014485.1. Taxonomy (NCBI): domain Eukaryota; kingdom Metazoa; phylum Arthropoda; class Malacostraca; order Isopoda; family Cirolanidae; genus Bathynomus; species Bathynomus jamesi. The sequence continues at coordinate 59,435 of JAJOZX010010120.1, forward strand.
GAACGCGAATATTGCCCCCCTATTTAAAGGTGGTAACAGAGCAATGCCCAAAAATTATCGGCCAGTGGCTCTCACCTCACACCTTATAAAGTGTTTTGAACGCATAATTAGAGCCAAAATTACCTACTACCTACAAGAAAAAGACTTGTACAACCCAAATCAACATGGCTTCAGGGCGGGTAGATCATGCCTGTCACAGCTACTAGACCACCAGGAGAAAATATTAGGAACATTGTGTCGAGGACAAAACATTGATGTAATATATACTGATTTTGCTAAAGCCTTCGATAAATGTGACCATGGAATCATAGCACACAAACTTAAGGATACAGGAATTACTGGAAAGCTAGGAAGGTGGATATTTAATTTCTTGACGCAAAGAACGCAAAGAGTGGTGGTAAACGGAGTTAAATCGGAAGTCTCGGAAGTCGTGAGCTCTGTCCCACAAGGGACAGTATTAGCTCCCTTGCTGTTCATAATAATGATTGCAGATATTGATACAGATATTAAGGACAGTATTGTATCATGCTTCGCAGATGACACGAAGATATGTAAGGAAATATTGAACGAAGATGACGTAAGAAAACTACAAAACGACATTGAAACATTATTCCAGTGGGCAGAAGACAACAATATGAAGTTCAACGAAGAAAAATTCCAACTTCTAAGATATGGTAATAACAAAGAGCTACAGAAAAAAGGGTACAAAACTCCGCAAGCCAAACAGATAACACCAAATCCACAAGTCAGGGATCTTGGAGTAATAATGTCGTCGGATGCAGAATTCAGAGAGCACTATAAAATCAAAATCACAACGGCTAGAAAAATAATGGGAATCATCTGGAGGAGCTTCCGCAGCAGAAAAGCAAACATCATGCTCAAATTATGGAAGAGTCTAGTCCTACCAATAATTGAGTATTGCTCAGTACTCACAAGCCCACACAGAAAAAGAGACATTGCGAGCATTGAAGCTATACAAAGGACTTTTACGTCTAAGATAGAGGAAACGGAAGGTGAAGACTACTGGTCTCGACTACAATCCCTGGAACTCTACTCTCTTGAAAGAAGGCGAGAGCGGTACACAATAATATACATATGGAACATACTTGAGGGCTCTGTCCCTAACCTCAGAAATGAAATAGAAACAAACTGGAATGAGAGAAGAGGCAGATTTTGTACGGTCCCAGCTGCGGTGGGACAAGGAGCCATGAAAACGAGGATGGAAAATACCCTCAGAATACGGGGCCCAAAGCTTTTCAATGTCCTTCCAAAAGAAGTGAGGAATCTCCAGCACACCAACCTGAATAACTTCAAGAACCAGCTGGACAGATTCTTGTGCAAAGTCCCTGACCAGCCATGCGTGGCTGGCTACGAGGGCAGGAGGCGATCAGAGAGCAATTCCCTCCTTCACCAAGTTCCGCAAATGAGGCGGGATGCTGCAGAGGGGTCGACCGCAGGTCGATCCTGAACCGTCGTTCAAACTCAACAAAAGTAAACAAAAGCAAAAGTAATATACAGGGTATCCCGTAAGTCTGGACCCATAGGGAAAAATAATAAAATTACAAAATAGTCCAAAAATGTATTACATAATCTGTTCAAAGTGTCCGCCGTTGTGTCGCACACATAGTTGAAGACGCAATCTCCACTGCGACAGCACTTTCTGAATCACAGTCGCAGAAATTTCTTGACACGCCTCCACAATGCGTGCTTTAAGGTGCAAAATGTTCTGAAGTTTGACCTCGTACACTTTGGCTTTCAAGTGGCCCCACAAATAAAAATCATAATAAAAATAATAAAAAAATAATAATAATAAAATAATAATAATAACATAATAAAAAAATATATTATAAATCCCTATGGGTCCAGAATTACGGGACACCCTGTATATATATATATATATATATATATTAGTGATGTAGGTCACATCCGCATCCGCATCCGCATCCGCGGAACATCCGCATATTTTCTCGCATCCGCATCCGCACTTTGGACTGCGGATGTCGTGCGGATGTGGACCGTTGAGATAAAACGTCATTAATAAGCTGAAATTATCAAATTCTACTATATTAATAGAACTAGTTCATTGTGCGCAAAAGTGATGCAAGCGACAAGACGAGAGGCTGTTCTTGTATGAAGTTACTCTCTTGCAACCTACTTAGATCCACGTTACAAAGCTAAGTTATTTTCACCTAGTACATTAGAACGAGTTAAATCATCACTTGGCAAAGCAGTTGAAGAGCTTCAATCTCTTGAATCTCGCTTCGCCACCCGCCAAAAGAATAAAAGTTTCAGTGACAGAACCAACACCTTCAACAAGCAAATCTATCACAGAATCTGTCTCTCAGTTTCTTGAGTCAAGCAGCAATGACGAGACCTACGCGATGTCAAAAGATGTAGTAAAAATGATCGAGAGCTATCACCAAGAAAAACGCCTGGCTGCATGTGACAATCCTATTAGTTGGTGGAAAAATACGCAGAATATCTATCCATACTTGAGTAAACTTGCAAGGAAACATTTAGCCTGTCCTCCAACAAACGTACCAAGCGAGAGATTATTTAGCAGTGCTGGATTAATATATGATGAAAAGAGAAACAGACTGGCAGCAGAAAAAGCAGAAAAATTAATGTTCCTTAAGCATAATCTTCCTATAATTAAGTTTGAACATTAAACGATGAACATCTTAGTTTACTTTATTTTAATTACTCATTTATAAATATGCCTAATAAAACTTTAAACTTAATATAAATAGTTATCAAGCTAATTAAAGATCTCTTTCTATAAGGGTGGAGGTTGGGGAAAGAGGTCGGTGGGGTGCATTTGAGTTGGGTTCACGTCCCGCATCCTGGTAACACAATTATGGTTTCTAATTGTGGCTGAAACTCAACAAAATATAACGAATTTATTTGCAGACGAATTCACTAATTGATTTCTATATTAGTTAGATGCTTGATATTATTTTATATGTTCAGAGAAAAGTACAGCAATTATTGTACAATTAATCAATTATACTACATTATAGCTACAGCTCTCTCTATATAATAACTTATTATATACGTTAAACATAACAAATCTCGAATATATCCTAAAAATAACGAAAATGTAGACATCCGCGTCCGCATCCGCATCCGCGGATGTTGAAATCAAACATCCTCATCCGCATCCGCGGATGTGAAAAAAATGACATCCGCTACATCACTAATATATATATATATATATATATATATATATATATATACAGGGTGGGCCGTAAGTTTCCATACATAGGAAAATTTAAACGTTTGTTTTTATGTTTCAGATACCCTAAGAATATGCGTTTGTAAGATCTTGTTTACTGATGAAGCAAATTTTTACGTCAATGGAGAGGTTAATCGGCAAAACATACGTTATTGGAGTAATGCTAACCCTAACTGGCTGAGTCCGACGAAGATGCAAGGTGCCGGTAAAGTGATGGTGTGGGCCGGGATATGGGGTGACAGAATTATTGGACCAATTTTTGTCAGTGGAAATCTTAATGCCGAAAGGTATCTTAACATGTTGCAAGAAGAGATTTTCCATCCCTGCTAAACGAGGAAGGTAACTTCCCAGTTTACTTCCAGCAAGATGGAGCTCCACCTCATTATGGTCTTCACGTGCGTCGGTATTTGGATCAGCAGTTTCCGGATGCTTGGATTGGTCGGCGTGGTCCTGTGGAGTGGCCTCCCAGATCCCCAGATCTCACCCCCCTTGATTTCTATCTTTGGGGGCACTTGAAGGCCATGGTGTATCAGGAAAAGATACGAGACATAAATCATCTAAAGGAACGTATCACCAACGCCATTACAAGCATAACGTCAACTGTGCTAATGCGTGTTCATCAACAGTGGGGAACACGTATTGAAATGTGTTTTTAAAACAATGGCAACCATGTAGAGCATATTATATAAATAAAAATGGTTGTCCATAAAAAAATGTTTATTTTTCCTATGTATGGAAACTTACGGCCCACCCTGTATATATATATATATATATATTATCATAGCGCTGCATACAATCTTTTTGGCTCTTTTTCGTCCTACCCCAGCAACAAAAAATGAAATTATATATTATTTTCTACTGTAATTTTACTTGCTGAATTCAATAATATATATCTTATTTTGGAGAAATTAATAACAAAAGAGGGAGCTATTGAAGAATAGGGACCCCAGCCTTCTTTAGTTAGCTTTATAAGGCTAACTAACGAAAATATCATGACCTAACCTAACCAATCGTCAAGGGCGTACAGTTAACCTAACGATTGGTTAGGTTAGGTCGTGATATTTTCGTTAGTTAGCCTTATAAGCCTAACTAAAGAAGGCTGGGGTCCCTATTCTTCAATAGCTCCCAAAAGAGTTATAGTCCGTTTATTTTATTTAAAAGTAGAGATTGCATTTAAGATTTCAATAAAAATGTCCTTTCCTTTTTGTCTTCTCCTCCACAGAAATTCACATAAATAAGAATCTATCATATTTCTAGATCAGAGCTTTCCAAACTGGTGTGTCGCGACACATTAGTGTTTTTTGTATTTTGAAAATTTTGATTTTTCTATCAACAAAATCGGCTACAAGATAAACCACCTACTGAAAAATTATCTGATATTTGATAACAAAAATTAATTAATGTGTCGTGAAAATTGTTATGCTTAAATAGTTTGTCGCCAACGTTAAAAGTTTGGAAAGCTCTGTTCTAAATGTTCCCAATGTCTCTTGTTCCTTTGTTTAGCTAAATCAACTGTACGCCCTTGATGATTGGTTAGGTTAGGTCGTGATATTTTCGTTAGTTAGCTTTATAAGGTTAACTAAAGAAGGCTGGGGTAGAACGTTATTTCCTTAACTATGTTTATGAAATTCCATTTATCATCCATAACAATATCTACAAAAGAGAGAAAAAAATTAATAATTATAACCATAACTAATTAAAGCACGAATACTTTCTCCAAAATAAAATGTATATTATTGAATTCAGCAAGTAAAACTACACTAGAAATTGTTGCTGGGGTAGAATGGAGAAGATCCTTTTTTTATGCAGAAAGGAGGGACCAAGGGTAAATGACCGCAAATGCGCCACCCCACCCCACCCCCATAGAAGAAGAAGAGAGCCAAAATCAAGGTCCGTGGTTTTCGAGATGCCTGGACGCCTGGACACTGCGTTTGAAAGATGGAAGGTCAGAGACGGGAGGAAAGATGGATTGAGGAAGATTGTTCCACAATTGACCGGTTGAGTAGATGAAAAATTTAAAATGCCGATTAACCCTTGTGTTAGATATTTGGACAGAAAAGGACTGAGAAAGTGTAGAAAGTCTGGTGCTGCGTGCTCTCCTTAAAGGAGGCGGCTTGCAGTTAGAGAGTTCGGATCTTTTCCGTTTGGGGGCTAGCAGCAAATTTTAATTAAAATCGGTATACTAATGTAGCTTTGGTCACTGACTTCAAAAATAACTTTCTTTTTTTGGAGAAATGAAAAACAAACATGTTCGAGCACTTTAAATAATGAATGTGTTTTTAACGAAAATATCATGACTTAACCAATTGTCAAGGGCGTATAGTTGACCTAACTGGGCATTAATTCTTGATTTTTTCCTGCTAGTTTTACAGATCTGCCGGGATCCTTCAAAAAACGTATTCTTCGTAAAGTTGCACTTTTTACCGTTTGACCGACGCTTTTGACAACGAAAGAACTGGGTATTTTAATCAAAGGAACACACTTTCCCACACTTAGAGAACTTTTTCATAAACAGTAGCAGCTTGTGACTCTGGCTAAATTTAACACAATCCTCTGTATCTAGTTTAAGCTAGTTAAAACACACATTAATTATTTAAAGTGCTCTAACATGTTTGTTTTCATTTCTCCAAAAAAGAAAGTTATTTTGAAATCAGTGACCAAAACTACATTAATATACGGATTTTTATTAAAATTCGCTGCTAACCCCAAACGGAAAAGACCGGAGAGTTCAGAAGAGCAATGTCCGTTATAATAACGATAGTAAAGGGAGAGTGAAGCAACATTGCGGCGAAGAGAGAGAGATTGAAGACAGGCGGTGAATTGATGAGACGAAAAGCCTTTGATTCCATCCGGTCAAGTACGGCTGTGTGGGTTGAACCACCCCTTACATGAGAAGCATACTCCATACAGGGGCGAAGAAGACTCCTGTACAGAGAGAGGCCTGAGTGGGGGTGAGAAACGCGGAGGCGGTACAGCAAACCTAACCTCTTAGAAGCTGTTTTAGGTGTGCTGTACCGCCTCCGGTACAGTAAGTTAATATAATATATATATATATATATATATATATAAGTAATAATTAAAGGTGTAAATTCGCATTTCAACCCGTACAGTATGAGTCAGTGGTAGGAAGTATTCTTGTTAAGGAGTTTATTCACGTTTTCCAGGAAGATTTGATAACAGGCAAAATAATAATAATAATAATAATACTAATAATAATAATAATAAAATAATAATATAGGCGCCCTAACGTTAATGTCTGAAATTTGGACTGTGTATCACAATAATCAGATTAGTTTTTCTATCAGTCATGGCGGATAACTTGTTGAGAATAGTCTCATATAACGTAAGGTCAGTGAGAAATTCAATTGTGATGTTCATAAAATCTGTGACAGTGTAGATGTTGATACTCCTAGCAGGAGCACGGGCTACCTAAGCAAGAGCTCAAATTCCAATCTACCATCCTTGATGACTTTATGTACATGCGTCATCAGCAGTAGACTTGTCAGATGAATTAATGTACGGTAGGCCTTTTAGTGTGTGTTGCTTTCTTAATAAGGAAAAATTTGTCAGAATATATAAAATTTTTAACAAGTCATAATGTAAGGTTGTTAGGCATTGAAGTACAAGTGAACAATGATTGCATATTAATTGTAAACTGCTATTTACTCTACAACAACGGCAATAATCTAGATGAAGATATGATTTGCTGTATAAAATTAAATCACTATCAGATCACCCCAAATATTCTCACTGTATAATAATGGGGGACTTCAACGCGCATGTGAACTCGGAATTCTTTGTAGAATTGAGTAACATGTACGAGTCGGCCAAATTAAGTATAAGTGATGTAGGTGTATTAGGGGTAACCAGTGTAATTTTACATACGTTAGTGATATGAGTGGTACCACCAGGTGGATTGATCATTGTCTCACTAGTAATAATCTAAATGATCGAATTGTTAGAGTTCATATTCTGCATGATTTCCTCCTTTCTGATCATAGACCATTAGAACTATTAATTAATTATACCAATTTATGCACAACACGACATAGCAAGATTCAATAGGCAAGAATAATCGCGTCGGTTGGTCTAATGTTAATATGCAAAAGAGAATAGAATACAGAGACAGAACAGGTCACCTCTTTAATAATTTAGAAATTTTGCATCTTGCCTGAATGATTCTCACTGTAAACTCATAGATAGGTATTATAATAAGATAGTATCGCTATTAAGAGAAGCAGGAAGCCCCCTGATTTAAATCTTACAACTATCATACTAGATATTCTGGATGGAATGATTTTATTGCCCACCTGAAGAGGGAATCGAAAGACGCCTATGATTTGTGGGGCATTCATGGTAGACCCAGATTAGGACCAGTATACATGAATATGTGTAGAAGTAGGGGTCAGTATAAGGCGGCCATAAGGCGATGTAAACAGGAAGAAGAGTCTATTCGAGCATCAAAAGCCTGTGAAGCTCGCATAAATAACGATAATAACAAATTTTGGAAATTTGTTAAGAATCAAACGGGTGTCAAAAGTGTCCTCCCTCCGACAATCGATGGGGTGTCGGGGGAGGATGAAATTGCAAAGCTGTGGAAAAACCACTATTCTAACATTCTTAACAGTGTGAGTAGGGATAATCTTAAGATAGATTGCAGCGAAACGCCTGTGGGAGGGACAAGGGAAAATACTTTGATATCAGTTCCTGAAGTAAAGAGGTTAATTAAAGAGTTAAAGACTGGTTCTGCGTCAGGGGTAGATGATCTATCGAATGAGCACTTAAAGTATGCCAATGGCGTAGTATGTCTGTATATATCATTGCTCTTATCAGCCATGCTTGCTCATAGCTATATCCCTGCAGAGTTCATGAGGGTATATATCTTGCCCTGGTTAAAAATAAGTATGGAGACATTCTGTTCAGCAATAATTACAGGCCTATTGCTCTCGCTTCCTGCTTCTCGAAACTACTAGAAAAACTCTTGTTACTCCGATTAAATGATTACCAATGGACATCTAATCAATTTGATTTTAAAAGGTCCCACTCAACTGACCTGTGTATCTATGTACTTAAAGAACCAATTTCTAAATACATTGACAGTAATTCAACTATTTATAGCTGTTTCCTAGATATAAGTAAGGCATATGATAGAGTGAACCACAAATTTTTATTTTAAAGACTAGAAGATAGGAAGGTTTCCATGTACATATTAAATTTATTGAAATTTTGCTATTCCCACCAATCTTTTACCATTAAGTGGGGCAATGTACTATCCGAATGTTTTGGCTCCTCTTGCGGGGTGAGACAAGGCTCCTTGCTCTCCCCTATGCTGCTTAGTGTGCATAATAACGGATTAATTGCTTCACTTAATGAGTCAACAGTGGGATGTTGTATAGATAACGTAAGGATAACTAAAAGTCTGCGAAGTGCATTCGCAGAAACATGATATTCTTTTTAATGTTACAAAAACTAAGGTTATGCAGTTTCATCCTTAAAGCTATAATCAGCCAGCTGACATTAGATTTAAAATGAAAGGTGAAGTAATTGAGGAAGTACAAGAGTTTAAGTATTTGGGTCAAACTATTACCAGCTCCTTAAGTGATGACTCAGATATAAGAAAACAATCTCGAAGCCTTTGTGCTAAAGCGAATATGACTATAAGGAACTTTCAGTTCTGTACAAGTGAAGCTAAAGACACTCTCTTTCGTACTTTCTGCAGTAATATATACGGACAGCAACTGTGGGTGAATTATAAAAAAGGTTCAGGCAGAACTCTCAATTTGCTGTACAACAGGTCTTTTAGACTCTTACATAAATTACCCCCCGAGATGCTCAGCTTCGCAAATGTTTGCTACTCGCAATGTCCCGAGCTTCCCGGAGGTAAAAAGACGTGCTCAATACAGTCTAATGCAAAGAATTAAAAATCAACCAACCCGATTATCCAAGCTGTCCATAAGTCCTGCCGTTTATCCTCTAAGCTATGGGCTTCTTGGTACGAAAACGTCGTCTGTCTGTACCTCCACTTAACTACGACATTACTGTATAATTTCTAATCAGTTGTATATATTTTTATCCTTAGTATGTGAGCTGTCATTGTATTAATAATATTTGTCATATGGACTATAGTCTACCAATAAACCATTTCATTTTCATATATATATATATATATATATTGTAATTTGTTTAGCTCTGTACTCTAATTTTACATCAGAATATCTGACTTAATTGTATTTAAGTTTGTAGTTGGCACTGTAATTTTATCTTTGCTGTTGAAGTGCTAGAAGTTTTTTATTTTTAAATTGTTAATTCCATCACGTACCTGTCGGACTTGTCTTTCATCGATTTTTATCTTAATTTTGTTTTGTTGTTTTTATCTACTGGTAATGGAATTTTAACTTCCGAAATGTCTGCATAGTAAATCTTCATAATGTTGAAACAGTCCTTTTTGTGGGAGTTCGTATGAATGCGTCTACGTGTGTGTGTGTGTGTGTGTGTGTGTGTGTGTGTGTGTGTGATCGTCGTTTGTTAACTTGAAATAAATGTAGGTGAGAAAAAGAACGAAAGAGTTTGTATTGAGTTAGCGGAGCTATTGAAGAATAGGGACCCCAGCCTTCTTTAGTTAGCTTTATAAGGCTAACTAACGAAAATATCATGACCTAACCTAACCAATCGTCAAGGGCGTACAGCTAACCTAACGCTTGGTTAGGTTAGGTCGTGATATTTTCGTTAGTTAGCCTTATAAGCCTAACTAAAGAAGGCTGGGGTCCCTATTCTTCAATAGCTCCGAGTTAGCTGTATTAGTTGTGGTAACGCTGGGGCTTGATTAAGTCAGTAATTTTGAAAACATTAAGAAATTCGCTGATGAAGTTTCATTGGTGTGAAAAGTTGAAAAAATACAAGTTACTATTTCAAAGGTAATTATAATTGTAAATAAATGCTTGTATAAAGTTTTTGGATCACCTGAAGATCAGGGCCCTCAGCCTTCTTTAGTTAGCTTTATAAGGCTAACTAACGAAAATATCACGACCTAATCTAACCACTCGTCAAGGGTGTACAGTTGACCTAACGATTGGTTACATTAGGTCATGATGTTTTCGTTAGTTAGCCTTATAAGGCTCACTAAAGAAGGCTGGGGGCCCTGATCTTCAGGTGATACAAGTTTTTTATGTGATTCATAAAATGTATTCTTTGGCATAGTTTATTTTAAATTTATCTTAAGCAAACTTAGTAAATGTGTGGTTTTTGACAGGTAACAAGGTTAATTAAAATTTGGGGCTGAATCGGAGTAATTAAGTTTGAAACTTCTCCACGCAGAGATGTGTTTCATTTTAAGAGTTTATAAATTTTTTGGTAATATTTTAAGGTTTAAGTGTAATAAAGTTATTTGTGCAGTATTGTGCTGTGTATTGGTGATTCTTATGTATTATGTTTGTATTTATTTAAAAAAGTTAGTGCAGATGTTTAGGACACATTTTATAACTGGGTGTAATCGTAAATTCATACTGTAATATTTTGATTTTTAGGTTTCAAACATGAATTCTATTCTAAGGCCAAAGGTTTCATTTGAATCCTGTCGGAACGAGGAACTGTTTGTACCGAATAAACCCAACAGTGTATGGTCTGCAGCGAATAAACTCGTATATATACTGTATATGAGATTAAAAAGCCGCAACAAAATACCAGGCCCTCCTTAGAACCAAGCCTCGGAGACCCCTCCATTTACTTTGGAGCCCAGAATCTCGAGACCTTCCCAGGATGAACCAAGAATTTGGAGCCCTTGAGTAGGTCCGCAGGGATACAGCCCAGGGAGCACCGACTCAATCTGCCATCCCCGACCTCACTCTCGAGACTCGCCGATTGGCCTTCTCCACTGTTTATATTTAATCATTTGTGGGGTTATTTCGGGGGAGCAAGGGGTACTTCAGTGGAAATTATTATATCTTAACATGACTACTTGGATTCAATGGAGTTTAACGAGTCTTTTCGGTTTGAAGCACTGTGAAAAATACAAAAGAAAATAATATTTCTAGGTGAAAATTTATATATTCGTGAAGAAAAGTACATTTATGGGGAGAAATGTATAATAATTTAACTAGAATAAACTGAAAATTGGAAAATGTCTCGTAAATTTTTTTCAAATATATAGGTCTAATATATTTGTGTTTTTTCGACGCCAAACGAATTCGTAAAGATAGGAGTAAATTATTTCATGTTTGGTCCCATTTTCCCGCTTATTGCGTCTTTTCAACACATTCCAAGTGTTCTCGATTTGTTAGGTTAAGTTAGGTTGTTTTCTAGGTAACTTACCTGTCTCAAATAGGCAAAATTTCACGCTTATACCACATGGACCAGCAATAAATATGCACAATAATAGTTCTTACGTTCAAATAATACATTTCTCCACCATAAAATGTACTTTTCTTAACAAATATATACATTTTCTACCTACAAATATTATTTTCTTTTGTTTTTTCACAGTGCTTCAAATCGAAAAAATCCAGTTTAACTTAGGCTCAAGGGAGTTATTTTATAACATTCGTCCCCTGGAAAAAAAATGTTACAACCTTATACTAAAATTCAGACTGATGAAACAGTAATGCTACCCTTAACTGTCAACCACAAATAATTAAGCAAGTATAGAATTACAGTGGAACTGTAACGCATGTGGCTAGAACAAATCAAAATAAATTAATTAAGCACGTGAATAATGTGACATACTCTATGTAATTTATTAAACTGAAATTAAAAAAAACATCTTTAAAAATGGAAAGCAAGCTATGTAAATGGGAAAAGATAAAGGAAGGGTGCAGAGGTATAGAGGATGATCAGAAGCACACCGTGATAAACGAACAGTAAGAATAGAACAAATGGAGATGAAACTGAAAAACATAGTGGCATGGTTAATAAAACCTAACTATAAATGAATATCATTAAGGACGGATATTATTATAGGTACTAGTACAGTTCCCGCCGCTTCGCTGACGGTTAGACAGGCTAAACTACAAAAAAAAGAACCCAGCCGTGAAAATTTTGAGCTTCACATTGTGTCAACATTTCTGAATCTGGTATCTCCCAAAACCTCCTCACTCCCATTCATACAACTTGGGGGCTAACCCCCTCCCCCATTACCCCATCCATCCCCCATTACCCCCACCCCCACCCTTCCCCCATTGCTAAACTACAGAAAAGAACACAGTCATGAAAATCTTTAGCTTCACATTGCCGCCCGTAATACAATTTCTGAATTTTTTTTACAATTTCTGAATTTTTTTCTCACAATTTCTGAAAGTGTGACGGACAGACGGACAGCTCTCTTATTATAGTATAGACTAGTACAGTTCCCGCCGCTTCGCTGACGGTTGACAGGCTAAACTACAAAAAAGAACCAGCCGTGAAAATTTTGAGCTTCACATTGTGTCAACATTTCTGAATCTGGTATCTCCCAAAACCTCCTCACCCCTATTCATACAACTTGGGGCTAACCCCCTCCCCCATTACCCCCACACCTCCCCATTACCCCACCCCTCCCCCATTACCCCCACCCCCACCCTTCCCCCATTGCTAAACTACAGAAAAGAACACAGTCATAAAAATCTTGAGCTTCATTTTCGCCTGTAATACAATTCTGAATTTTACAATTTCTGAATTTTTTCTCACAATTTTTTCTAACAATTTCTGAAAGTGTGACGGCAGACGGACAGACAGACAGACGGACAACTCTCTTAACTTAGGCTCAAGGGAGTTATTTTATAACATTCTTTTATAACTTGAAGAGCCTAATCATTTTCATTAATCAGTAAAGTAACATAAATATCATCAACTGTTGCTGCAAAATAGAAGTCAACATCTTCCTTCCTTGACTAATCAATTTTAAAATTAGAAAGAGCCGTGTTGAGCAGAAAACTGAGATTTGTTTATAAAAAACGTCTGAACAGGTAGCGAGAACAACGTGAAAAAAGTGTTAGCAGCTGACGAGGAAGCTTCTAAACAGTGGCTGCATCCTCCAGCGCAGGACACGTCAACGCGAAGAGGCGACGTCAAACCAAAACATCAACGCGCTGGTGGCCAAACTTCCTCAAATCTCCGTGCAGCGGGCTGTCTACGGTTGGCCAGACTGGCAGTCGACGGCCTGTTGCGTGGCACGGTCAGAGTGCCGATCGGCTCCCGGGGCCGGACCTATTCTCAGCGTGCTATTTTTTCAATTACAGGGAACAATTGCGTGCTCCCGAACTACTCTTACTCTCTGGCGACATTAAGACTAATCCAGGCCCCACTACAACTTACACATGTCACCATACACAAAGACATAGACACAATAGCACCATGAGACACATACAGAAGTATAATATTAACATATTACAGTACAACGTAGATGGCCTCACAAACAAAATCATGCAGCTTAGGGAATTCGTACACAAACAAAACATTCACATAGCACTTATACAAGAAACAAAACTAAAACGCACACACAAAACACCCACCATCCCTGACTTCACGGCGATCCGTCAAGATCGTACTGGGGGTAACGGGGGTGGACTCATCACTTACATACGTAAAAGCATTAGCTACACTGATGCTACCCAAAACATTACAAACACAATCCAAGCAGATAACACGATAGAAATACAGGCAGTTAACATTAAAACACGCGCAAAACACAACACCACACTAATCAACATTTACATCCCACCAGATAGTTCACCTCAGGTGCCAGCCAATTACAATCCACAGTTACACAATCTTGCCTCTCTCACTAATGTCATCTTAGGAGGAGACTTCAACGCCAAAGACACTAGTTGGTACCTGCACAACCAAAACAACACCAGAGGCGCCAACATAGCCACACAACTAAACAGCCTCTTCATTCTTAACAATACAGAAGAACATACACACATACCACATCAAGCAGGATACTCAAACTCCTCCCCAGACATAACGTTCTGTTCCCCCTCACTACAATACATACACAATGGAGAACAGAAAAACAACTGTCATCAGACCACCTGCCCATCATCATTACAACACATTCTACACTCTGCCCCAACAGCCTTAGGCACACTTACAGAAATTACAAGAAAGCTGATTGGGAACAGTTCAAAATACAGACTGAGGAACAATTCACCACATTAAACAGCACACCCATCATAAACATCGATACAACACTCAAGACATTTAATCAGATTATCAATAATGCAAACAAATACATACCCAAGGGCAACATTAGGAAATACAACCCAAATTACACTAGAGAAATAGCCCACCTCATAAGGCAACGTAACAACCTCAAACATAACACACAAACACCACACACAGAAGCCATAAAGCAGCAGATACAACAGCTCAACACAGAAATAAACAACAAACTCAAAGAAAAACAAACAGAAACATTCAGGGAATTCATAACAACACTAAACCACTCCACAGATACATACAGGCTATACAAGACTATAAACAGCATTACCCACTCTAACAGCGGCATTCACACCTCACACGCGGCTATCTGTCGCAGCCAAAATAATATCCCAACATACACACAACAAGCTAACATTTCTAGTTAATCACTACGCAAAGATAAGTCACTTAAACAGAGACAACAACCAGAAACACGCAGACAGACAAACAGCCAGACACAAGAAAACCTACAGACTCGACACGACCATTACACCCTTCAATACAGACCAGACCACCAAGATCATCAAAAACATTAAAAATTCGAAGGCTACTGGACCAGACAACATATCTAACATACACCTTAAACACTTGGGCCCACAAGGAATACTAGCTCTCACAAATATCAGCACATATTCATACCAACACTGTATTATTCCTGACATATGGAAACAAGGTAAAATTATTACACTACTCAAACCAAACAAAAATCCAACAGAACCAGCTTCCTATAGACCCATTACTTTACTATGCACACCTTCAAAAGTAACAGAAAGACTAATCTTACAAATCACCAACCCACACATACCACTATCGCCTACTCAACATGGATTCAGACCTCACCACTCAACCACGACATTACTCACTAACTCACGCAGCACATCATGGATGGCATCAACTCTAGAAGACCAGCTCAACGTACACTATTAGCAACAATAGACATTAGTAAAGCATTTGATGCTATCCCACGCTTCCCTCTCATAAACAAAATACTCAACACAAACATGCACAATAACACCAAAAGGTGGCTGAGCAACTATCTCTCAGGAAGATACTCACATGTCACATTTAATGGCAAGTCATCCAAAAACAAGCTTTTCCGAACGGGGTCCCTCAAGGCTCTGTTCTCTCACCAACACTCTTCAATTATACATGCATGACATTCCAACACCCATAGATAACAAGCTTACCTTATCATCATATGCAGATGATATCACTCTAACATCCACCCACAACAACATCGACACCGCTACAAATAACCTACAAACATACATAAACAGTATACAAGACTGGCTCACACACAATAGACTCAAAGTAGCGCCACAAAATCAACCATCACCTTGCTTACAAGCAACACAAAAGAACACCAGGTAATTCCACAACTTACACTAAACACATCAACATTCCACACACTCACAGAACCAAAATACTAGGTGTCACATACAACACATCATTATCTTTTGCAAACCACATTCAGGACATTAAAAACAAATGTACGTCAAGACTTAACACGCTTAGGGTACTAACAGGCACAAACTTTGGACACCAGCAGGAAACAACATCACTCATATACAAACAATATATTCGCTCAGTTATGGACTATGCTAGCCCATGCTGGGCACCCATTATCTCAAACACACACATAAACACCTTACAAACAATACAAAACAACGCACTTCGTATCATTACAGGATGCACTCAAACAACACCAATAGAACACCTGCCACAGAAACAAAAATACTAAAAGTTAGGGAACATTTAGACATGAGGGGAACACAATTCATGGCAGCAGCGACAACTAACCCACAACACCCTTGCCATTACATGTACAATCATGCACCAACACCTCGCACCATTAAGGTAACACCAGAGAGATTATAACAAATACTCCATTCCATACCACGCCCCACAGACATCACACAGTACAGAAAACACATACACACACACCTAACCCACAAAGCACTGACACGACTCGGTCCGAATGCGGTCCTAGGTGCGAAGCCGCCACCCATTAACAGGTCAGAGATCAGCCTGAGCAGATCGGATCGAGTTAACTTAGCACGATTCCGATGTGGACATCACCCAACTTACGGACATATAAACACAGACTAGACAACTCCATAGACGACACCTGCCACCTGTGCCAAGACCACCACAAACAATTGAACACATTATGACGGACTGTACCGCTCTAGCACAACAACGAACACAACACAACATCACGAGTGCGCTGAACCTCTGGTCCACTCCGGAGAGGGCGATCGGTTACCTGCGTGCCGCCGGCTTGCTCGATCAGGGTGGCTGATCGGCTAAACAACAACAACAACAACTCTCTTATTATAATACCACGTGACCACAAAAATTGTCCCTGTTTTTAATCGCTTATTACTCAGTCATTATTGCAGCTTCACAAATGAAATAAAAAGCATTCGAAAGAGAACATTTTAAAGTTTTAATTTATTCTACATGTGTTCAAAGTGACGTCCCTGGACATTCTTACATTTCACACAACGGGAAAGGAAGTTATTTATTACATTTTCCAAAACGCTGCATTCAATGGACTGTACACTCTCTACCACCGCTTGCTTTAATTCTTCGATAGAGGATGGCTCTTGCCTGAATACTTTGTCCTTGACAAATCTCCAGAGAAAAAAGTCCAAAGGTGATAGATCGGGAGATTTTGCGGGCCAGGGAAACTGCGAGCGATGAGAAATGAATCTTTGTTCAAAAAATCTTGTTAAACATTCCAGTGATTGCCTAGTTGTGTGGGCTGTTGCTCCGTCTTTTTTGACCACAAAAATTGTCCCTGTTTTTAATCGCTTATTACTCACTCATTATTGCAGCTTCACAAATGAAATAAAAAGCTTTCGAAAAAGAATATTTAAAAGTTTTATTTAATTTTTTCGATATCCTGGATACGAAATCAGTACTTATAAAAAAATGACAGTTTTATCCACCACAATCATGGGTTATTTGTCGGACATGCAACGTGTTTTCATCGCAGAAGAGATGATCAAACATGGCTCGGTAGTTGCCACCCAACGGTCTTTCAGACGACAATACGGTCAGCAAAGGACCATAGATCCTAAGACGATTCGCAGGATTTTCGCAAAATGGAAACATCACGGCTCAATCAAGAACATGCATAAAGGCAACTCTGGGCGCAGCAAAGGTGTGCGAACCACTGAAAACATTGATTCAGTCGCAAATCAGCTTGAAACGACAACAAGAAATCTGTGAGACGACGACTATCAGCTGTGACAGGAATCAAACGGAGAGCATTCGGAAAATAATCACGTTGGATTTGAGAATGAAGTCATTCAAAATTATGTGTTTGCAACAGCTTAGCGAACAAGACTACCAGCGTCGTTTGATGTTTTGTGAACGCATTGAAACAATAATTGAACAAAACCAGATAAGATTAAGTGACATAATATTCAGTGATGAATGCCACATCTATCTCAATGGGTTCATCAACAGACAGAATTACCGGTGTTGGTCACAAAACAAGCCAAATATACACTTGGAGAAACCTCTGCATTCACCAAAAGTTACTGTCTGGTGTGGTTTGAGTAGCAGCAAGGTTTATGGTCCTTACTTTTTTGAGGACCCAGAGACAAGGAGACCGCTTTCAGTAACTTCAGAAAGATATGTAGAAATGCTGAACACTGTTTTTGAACAAGAAAACTGCAGTAACAAGTGGTTTCAGCAAGACGGAGCAACAGCCCACACAACTAGGCAATCACTGGAATGTTTAACAAGATTTTTTGAACAAAGATTCATTTCTCATCGCTCGCAGTTTCCCTGGCCCGCAAGATCTCCCGATCTATCACCTTTGGACTTTTTTCTCTGGGGATTGTCAAGGACAAAGTATTCAGGCAAGAGCCATCCTCTATCGAAGAATTAAAGCAAGCGGTGGTAGAGAGTGTACAGTCCATTGAATGCAGCGTTTTGGAAAATGTAATAAATAACTTCCTTTCCCGTTGTGTGAAATGTAAGAATGTCCATGGACGTCACTTTGAAACACATGTAGAATAAATTAAAACTTTAAAATGTTCTCTTTCGAATGCTTTTTATTTAATTTGTGAAGCTGCAATAATGACTGAGTAATAAGCGATTAAAAACGGACAATTTTTGTGGTCACGTGGTATATAGATTAACTAGGTATGTATTTGTTGTCAATAAGGAAATAGGAACACACAAGTGGTAGCTCGCTATCGCTCGCGACCGTTGTACAACTTGTCCCTCCGGGAAGAAGTGGCTAAGCGACAAAAGTAAAAAACGCCATTACCCCCACCCCTCTCCCCCATTACCTCCCCACCTCCACTCCCCCATTACCCCCACACACCAAAAGTAAAAAACGCCATTACCTCCATTACCCCCACCCCTCTCCCCATTATCCCCATTACCCCCATCCCTCTCCCCATTATCCCACCCCTCTCCCCATTACCCCCATCCCCACTCACCCAATTACCCCACCCCCTCGCGACCGTTGTACAACTTGGCCCTCCGGGCGGGTAGCACTGTAACATACTGCTACCCGCCCTCCAGGCGGGTAGCAGTATATGTAGGAAGAAGTGGCTAAGCTACAAAATTTAAAAAAACATCATTACCCCATTACCCCCACCCCTCTCCATTACCCCCACCCCGACTCCCCCATTACCCCCACCCCCTCTCCCCGACTCCTCCATTACCCCACCCCCTACACCACTACCCCCGGGCGGGTAGCCTGTGCACGGTTCTGAAGAAAGCGGACAGACACACAGACATACAGACACATTTTAGCTCAGTAGTGTATAGGATATCACAGTATATGTAGCGGTATATGTCACACATGAAAATCTTAAGATTCAGAAATCTTGACACAATGTGAAGCTCCAGATTTTGCGTTCTTTTCTGTAGTTTTATCGCGGTGCTGGGGCCTTTGGACCCAGTAATTGTGACCTAGGACCGGGAAACATGACAGAGCACATCGGCAGCTCATGGGCTATCAGTTGGTGGTGGTTGCAGAATTTTCCGATGTGCCGTTTAGTCTGTGCACGGTTCCAAAGAAAGCGGACAGATCCACAGACACACAGACACATTTTAGCTCAATAGTATATAGGATTATCAAGAAAGAATATTAATAATATACAATAACCTAGTCCTAGATTTTTAAATATACTAACTTTAGTATTTGTATAAATAGAAATATTTATATAAAAATATAATGATCATTGTCGAAGACACCAGATATTTATCGTCCACACGCGGTAGTGTGTACGTGGACAAATCTTTTTTGACCCGACTAGCATTTCGCGGACGGCTCTTGTGAGGGCTATAACATTTTTAGAAGAAACTATATCACATGCAATTTACACCAGATGTGTAAAATGCGTCTTCTTTTTACAATTTTTACGATTTGTGTTGTTTGTGGCAAAAATAAATAATTTTGTGCATCTAATCAGAGCACGCTAGTGCAAACTTCTATACTCCTTTGTGAAATCGAGGAAAAGCCAGTCGATCCATAAATTTATAAAAATACTGTAGCCATAAAAATTTTGAGCTTCACATCCAAAGCCATTGAGATCAAATTTGTGAAGCTGCACTCAGAATGTAAGTGGTTCGTGAGCTTAAACTAAATGTTACTCACTGGCTTAGAAACCTCTGCTCAGAAGGTAGGATGAGCACTAATTTTGTGCCAAATTTGTGTTTAAAACGAAAAGGCGTTGCCTACAAACATCATGGACCAGTCTAAAAAGTGTCCTATAAAAAGGGAAATCTTTTTTGTGTGCATAATAATAACTCTTCAAAAGAACAGGAAAAGAATGACAAACTATTTGGTGTTAAAAATTCAGGTAAAAAAAATATTTCGCAGCAATTTTTAGAAAGAAAACGCGGTACATTCAATTATGCGCTTTAATGTTGTTTGCCAGATTCATTTACCATATGCCTCTAATATACTCAGACTAGAATTTTCATTGACATTATAAGTGGTCAGTTATCGAAACACTCCTGATGATTAATTTTTATTTAAAATCATGAACAGTGACTCCTGAGGTGTATATATATATTAGTGATGTAGGTCACATCCGCATCCGCATCCGCGGAACATCCGCACATTTTCTCGCATCCGCGTCCGCATCCGCACTTTGGACTGCGGATGTCGTGCGGATGTGGACCGTTGAGATAAAACGTCATTAATAAGCGGAATTATCAAATTCTACTATATTAATAGAACTAGTTCATTGTGCGCAAAAGTGATGCAAGCGACAAGACGAGAGGCTGTTCTTGTATGAAGTTACTCTCTTGCAACCTACTTAGATCCACGTTACAAAGCTAAGTTATTTTCACCTAGTACATTAGAACGAGTTAAATCATCACTTGGCAAAGCAGTTGAAGAGCTTCAATCTCTTGAATCTGGCGCTTCGCCACCCACCAAAAGAATAAAAGTTTCAGTGACAGAACCAACACCTTCAACAAGCAAATCTATCACAGAATCTGTCTCTCAGTTTCTTGAGTCAAGCAGCAATGACGAGACCTACGCGATGTCAAAAGATGTAGTAAAAATGATCGAGAGCTATCACCAAGAAAAACGCCTGGCTGCATGTGACAATCCTATTAGTTGGTGGAAAAATACGCAGAATATCTATCCATACTTGAGTAAACTTGCAAGGAAACATTCAGCCTGTCCTCCAACAAACGTACCAAGCGAGAGATTATTTAGCAGTGCTGGATTAATATATGATGAAAAGAGAAACAGACTGGCAGCAGAAAAGGCAGAAAAATTAATGTTCCTTAAGCATAACCTTCCTATAATTAAGTTTGAACATTAAACGATGAACATCTTAGTTTACTTTATTTTAATTACTCATTTATAAATATGCCTAATAAAACTTTAAACTTAATATAAATAGTTATCAAGCTAATTAAAGATCTCTTTCTATAAGGGTGGAGGAGGAGGTTGGGGAAAGAGGTCGGTGGGGTGCATTTGAGTTGGGTTCACGTCCCGCATCCTGGTAACACAATTATGGTTTCTAATTGTGGCTGAAACTCAACAAAATAAACGAATTTATTTGCAGACGAATTTACTAATTGATTTCTATATTAGTTAGATGCTTGATATTATTTTATATGTTCAGAGAAAAGTACAGCAATTATTGTACAATTAATCAATTATATTACATTATAGCTACAGCTCTCTCTATATAATAACTTATTATATACGTTAAACACAACAAATCTCGAATATATCCTAAAAAATAACGAAAATGTAGACATCCGCATCCGCATCCGCGGATGTTGAAATAAAACATCCTCATCCGCATCCGCATCCGCGGATGTGAAAAAAATGACATCCGCTACATCACTAATATATATATATATCTACATTATAATAATAGCCCAGTTTTGTTTGTTTGTTTGTTTGTCTGTCTGTTTGTTGCAGAATTGTGTCACGCTTTCAGAAATTGCGAGAAAAAAAAATTCAGAAATTGTATTACGGGCGGCAATGTGAAGCTCAAGATTTTCATGACTGTGTTCTTTTCTGTAGTTTAGCAATGGGGGAAGGGTGGAGGTGGGGGTAATCGGGGATGGGTGTGGTAATGGGGAGGGGTGGGGGTAATGGGGGAGGGTGTTAGCCCCCAAGTTGTATGAATGGGGGTGAGGAGGTTTTGGGAGATACCAGATTCAGAAATGTTGACAATGTGAAGCTCAAAATTTTCACGGCTGGGTTCTTTTTTTGTAGTTTAGCCTGTCTAACCGTCAGCGAAGCGGCGGGAACTGTACTAGGTTCACATTTTTATGATAAGGTTCACATTTTTATACCGATTGTTTGAGCTGCTATGTTATATCTATAAGCATACACTTTATTAATAACATTTTGAATTTTTTTTACAGGTTTTGTATCAACTATGATACGTGTTAATTAAACTGATAGGATTCCAAATAAATTAAAAGCTTTTGGAATAAATTTGTAGAATAAGCTTGCTCTTCTCCTACGTTGTCGTTCTCTTGCCAATCGTCTTCTTATTTCTGCAGCAGTCTCCATTTTCGTGGTTCATTTTTTTTTTGCCGTCATTCTTGACGGCACGGGTACACTAGTATATACAGGGCGTCCCAAAAAAATGTATACACACTTTAAATACTTATAAAGGCAGTGTTTATTAAAATACATTTTATTTTCAAAATGTAATAGAATCTACAGACATTATTTAATTGTTTTGTCAACGCCTGTTTTCAAACTGACGTCCGTTCTGGTCCAGGCACTGCTGATAACGCGAAGCAATGGAATCGCAAACATCACGAAACATTTCGTTTGGTATTTGTGTGCATTCTCGTTCAATGGCTGCTCTCAATTCAGCGACTGTTGCAGGTTTTATAGCGTAGACTTTGTCTTTTAAGTATCCCCATAAAAAAAGTCTAGTGGTGTGAGGTCTGGTGAACGCGGAGGGTATTCTACGAAACCCCTTCGTCCAATCCACATCCACATCGTGCCAAGTACCACTCGCAATACTCCACTCTTCGGGCCGGATCATCATCTTCATTAATAGCATGGACTAATCTTGGAATGTAACTTTTCCATTGAGAGCGCTTCAAAATGCGTTGGACAGACGATTCTGAAATTCCTACCTCACGACTCGCTTGCCGCACAGATTTTCTTGGACTTTGGTGATACGTTTCCAGTACTCTTTCTTGCTTTGTGGGGCTTGTCGATGTCCGTGGTCTTCCGGAACGCTTCTTGTGGACATTCTGAACAGTTCCATCGGCTTCAAACTTATCTCTAATTCGAGTGATGGTAAGTCGCGTTGGTGGATCTGTTTGAAACTCCCTCCTAAACTGTCTTTGCACTTCAACTGCGTTTTCACACTTCCAGTAGCATTTTAGAATGAATTTCCTTTGTTCAAAGCTTAGTCTGACTGCCATTATTAATTCTAATGGGTTTAACTTGGAAAGAAAGAAACATCAATTGAGCTATCAGCTGTTAAAGTGTGTATACATTTTTTTGGGACGCGCTGTATATATGGAGCTACGTCGTGACCGATGTCGTAACACCGCTTCCCGGAGATCAGCGAAGTTGGGCGACATTGGGTCTGGGTAGTGGTTGGGTGGGAGACCGTCCCCCGCGCCCAGATTATGTAGCGACCCGTGGTTCGGATCCCACGTAAAGCTGTAGGTCCCCTCCGTCATATGACCTTAGATGTTGCGAAGGAGGTTAAACAACCCCAATAAAAAAAAAAAAAATATGTATATATATAAATTATATATATGATGAATAAAACCACGAAGGAAAGGAAACACAAAATGGTGCTCAAGCGCTTTCGTCTAATGACATCCTCAGGAACACTGAGGATGTTCAGTGTTCCTGAGGATGTCATTAGACGAAAGCGCTTGAGCACCATTTTGTGTTTCCTTTCCTTCGTGGTTTTATTCATCATAAATATTTTTCACGTGTTACTTTCGTGAAATAATTTTCATATATATATATATATATTAAAATATACATACTGAAATCAGTGCGAAAGCGTATGTATACAAAACTCTCAGTATATAAAACTCGCAATATATCTTAGGATCACCTGAAGATCAGGGCCCCCAGCCTTCTTTAGTTAGCCTTATAAGGCTAACTAACGAAAATATCACGACTTAACCTAACCAATTGTTAGGTCAGCTGTACGCCCTTGACGAATGGTTAGGTTAAGTCGTGATATTTTCGTTAGTTAGCCTTATAAGGCTAACTAAAGAAGGCTGGGGACCTTGCTCTTCAGGTGATCCATATCTTATTCTTAACGTCTTATGGCCAAATGGGTAACGCAGGGGCTAGGAAAATTCAAATCTTTAGTGGCATTGGTTCGAATCCCACCGAGATAAGGTAAATTTATTTGTAATGTATTTAATCTTGAGGACCTAGTATGTTGCATGGACTGCTCTCGATTTTCCTACGAAATTGCAAACAAGGGCAGTCGATGACCCAGTATGTTGCATGGACTGCTCTCGATTTTCCTACGAAATTGCAAACAAGGGCAGTCGATGACCCAGTGCTCTTCCAATATGTGCTCTACCGCGAAACTGTGGTCTACCATATTCCAATACGTGCTCTACTGTGAAACTAGCCTTATAAGGCTAACTAACGAAAATATCATAACTTAACCTAACCAATCGTTAGGTCAACTATACGCTCTTGACGATTGGTTAGGTTAAGTCGTGATATTTTCGTTAGTTAGCCTTATAAGGCTAACTAACGTACCTGCTGCTAATCCGAATAATCTAAGGTAGATCACGTATTGAATGTAAATTTTCGCGGTAGAGCACATATTGGAAGAGCACCCGATGACCCTGATTTTGTTTCTGCAATCGGTTTTCTTGACCTAATCGAGTTTCTTATACTATTGTTTTTTGCAAGCTCGCTGGGTACAACTATTCGCATTATTCGCATTACACTGTTAACCACAGCATGAACTTTATCGACCCATCTACCGGAGCTCACACTCAGCAGGTGGAAAGCTTATGGAATTCATTGAAACAATCGAACAAACTGCGATGCGGAACAGATCGCAACCAACTGACTCGTACCTTTGTGAATTTGTATGGCGTAAGCGCCACACCAGCTCAGACTTATTCAAAAAGATGTTGGAGTGTATTGCGTCGTTTCAGTAAATAAATTTATTCAATATCCAACAACATTTTTTTTATCATTTCTCAAGAAAACCGATTGCAGAAACAAAATCAGGGTCATCGACTGCCCTTGTTTGCAATTTCGTAGGAAAATCGAGAGCATCCATGAAACATACTAGTCCCAATCTGGAAGCTTAAGTGGCTGTTCGTATGTTGTTCCTGACTAACTCGGTTAATGAAATAAGCTAAACTGGTATTTAATTGACATTTCCTCCAGTAGGTGGCGCCACCGACTTCGATTAAATTATTTTCAAGGTATTAGTTCCTCGAAAAGTACTTCATCAAGCATCGTAGTTTGTTGAAAATACTGCAATCACCTGAGGGCACTTATTCGATAAAAGCACTTCTCACATCTTGATGAAAATTCGTTTCAGTGTACATGTTAAAAACTGCCGCTAAATACTTTTTTAACTCTGAAATTTTAACTTTGTTATTCTTTTCCTGTTCTTTCTTTTGAGGTTTATTATTATCCAAATTTAACTAACAAAAATGAAAGCTATGTACATTAAAAAACAAAACAGCAAAAACAGCATACAATTCAAATAGAGAATGATTTCTTCGTTCGTGGCTTTAAACTGTGATATCAAACAAAACATCCCCCTCTTCGACATGATGAATGATCATTACACTAGGCCCAAATTCGCAACGTCTGAAAAATAATTTCGGAAACAGATTAACCCTTTGAAGCCAATCATACAAAAATGGATGGAAATCATGCATACATATCGACAATAATACACCATCAGATATAATGATATATGAAAAAACTCTTAACTACAACTAAAAAACTTATTTTCCACCTCTGAAGATATAATTATGCAGTTATATATATATGATATTACTTAACCAACCTTGTGAAAAAGAGTTAGGGTTTAATATAAAAAGTAGGGCCTAAACTCGAGGGCCTAAAAAATATGAGGGCCTAAGGATACAGCCTAATAGTTAATCTGGCCCATGGTCCGAGCTAAAACGATAATCACGAATATACTCGTAAATACAAACTACTGCAAACAAAAGTGTACACTTTGACAAAAGTATACTTATAATTATGTAGGACGACCCAAAATTAATAAAGTTAATGTTAATAATAAGGTTAAAAATTTGCTATTAGGTTAATAGAGTTAATATTTTAGTTCTGGGTTAATAAAGTTAATAAAATTATTAATAAGGTTAAAAATTTGCTACTGTAAGTTAAAATTTTCGTCATGGATTAATAAAATAAAATTAACGAAAATGTGGAGTGAAATGGCATAAGCAAATAAATGATTTCCGGTTCTCTAACGTGATGTTATAATATGCATTCTGGATTCTTATTTACATAGTCTATAACAGTGATTAATGATGATTGTAGAAGCTGATTATGCATTATTTCTACAATACGCTTTCGTTATTTATCGACGTAGTGTTTTTTGGAGCTCTTCTACATTTGGTAGTTAGGCGTGTATTCATTACAATATGTGAATACTATGTGAATATTATGTTTTGGTTTTTGTTGTTAGAATCAGTTCAGTAGTACCATAAATCACATGTTTAATTAACTCATATCCTTCC
Organism: Bathynomus jamesi; assembly: GCA_023014485.1. Classification (NCBI taxonomy): domain Eukaryota; kingdom Metazoa; phylum Arthropoda; class Malacostraca; order Isopoda; family Cirolanidae; genus Bathynomus; species Bathynomus jamesi. The sequence goes on from JAJOZX010010120.1 coordinate 86,043, forward strand.
AACGGGAAAAAATTTCGCCCAAACTATATACCAAATTACAAGCAGCACAAGCTACCTCGGCTGCGGTGGAGCGCAGTTTCTCCATGCTGAAAAACTTTTGGCAAAAGACAGAAACTTTCTGCTGGAAAATATTGAGAAGTACATTTTACTTCATTATAATTCAGTCACTAAATAAGTTCGTTAATAATTTATAAACAAATGAATGTGATGTGTTTTATTTTTATATTAAGCGTTAATATTTATCCACCAATAAGTTGCAAATAAAGAATTTTTTAGGTTAAATAAAGTTAATAATTGGCAAAAATAAAGTTAATAATTTCAATTTTTCGGGTTAAAATTGGGTCGCCCAACTTATAAGTACACTTCGAATTATAAGTACTGAGAGTATAAACAGATTTTGCTTCGACAGAACTCGCAATAATATCTAAAGCGGACATCCGACCAGCTCGTCTTGTTAAATAAGAAGAGATAGAGCCATTTCTTATATATAGTGAGTGATATTATTTTTTCAATGTCATTATTATTATTATTATTATTATTATTATTATTATTATTATTTATTATTATTATTTTTAACGATTGCTATTCATCATTTGTAATTCACTGTTTATCCATTATTCACTACGTATTTATTAACTTTTTCTTGATTTACTATTATTATTATTATGATTATTATATTTTTTTATGAAACGAGACACCGCAGCTCTAAGCACGACTGGTTCGAAGCAGTTATCTCCAAGCCCCGTGGCGGTCAACTAATTGAAATTTGTTAATTTTTTAAGGACAACGGTTATTATCAGGATCACCGGATTATTTCACTAAGATTACTCCAACTGAAGACTGGTTATTAAAAAACTGGGGCATCATTCAACAACTACGTGACCGTTTTTGGACACTTATTGGATACGCCCCACCCTAGTGATCGTTTATAGACTCCGGTGTGACGTCCCTAATTAACTAAGTGGCATTTTCTATAACCCCCCCCTGTCCCTGATGAGGATGACATAGACGTGAGTGGCCTTCAAATGCCAAATGAACTAGAACTTCCATCGGGAACACCAGTTATCCCAAATGATTCTAGGGATCAAATCAGGGAGGAGGATGAGTGATGCCATTTTTTTTATGGAGGATGGAGGGGACAAGTGCGAACGCCCGCAAAAGCCATCCCCCAATAGAAGAGGAAGAGAGGTTTTCGAGATGCCTAGACACTCTGCGTTTGAAAGATGGGAGGTCATAGACAAGAGGAAAGATGGATTGAGAAAGGTTGTTCCAGATTTGACCGGTTTAGTAGATGAAAGACTGAAAATACCGATTAACCCTTGCGTTAGATAGTTGGACAGAAAAGGAATGAAAAAGTGTAGAAAGTCTGGTACTGCGCGCTCTCCTTAAAGGAGGCATGCAGTTAGAGAGTTCAGAAGAGCAATGTTCGTTATAATAGCGATGGTAAAGAGAGAGTGAGGCAACATTGCGGCGGAGAGAGAGAGATTGAAGACAATCATTTAGAGGCGGGAAGTGATGAGACGAAAAACCTTTGATTCCATCCGGTCAAGTACGGTTGTGTGAGTTGAGCCACCCTACATATGAGAAGCATACTCCATACAGGGGCGAACAAGACCCTTGTACAGAGTCAGCAACTGAGTGGAAGTGAAGGAACCGCGGAGCCGGTACAGCACACCTAACCTCTTAGAAGCAGTTTTAGAAAGAGAGCATATGTGATATTTCCAGGAAAGATCACGAGAAAACGAAACGCCAAGAATGTTAAGAGAAGAGGAAGGATTGAGTTGTGTGTTGTTGAAGGTAAGGGGATAGTCGTGTGGAAGATTGTGACGAGTAGACAGATGGAGGAACTGAGTTTTTGAGGCATTGAAAGCCCCAAGGTTTTCTCTGCCCCAATCAGATATAACAGAAAGATCAGAGGTCAGGTGTTCCATAGCCGTCCTAGGCGAATCCTACTGCTGTGAGGGACGCTTTGTGAAGCGGGTGGAGAAGTGAAGAGTGGAATCATCGGCATAGGAATGAATAGGACAGGAAGTGCGAATTAGAAGATCATTAAAAAGCAAAGAAAAAAGAGGGTGACAGGACAGATCCCCAAGGAACACCACTGTTAATAGCTTTAGAAGAAGAACAGTGGCCATCTACAACCGCAGTTATAGACCGGCCAGAAAGGAAATTAGAGATGAAGGCACAGATAGGAGGATAGGAACCGAAGGAGGGCAGTTTGGAAATTAAAGATTTGTGCCAGGCTCTATCAAAAGCTTTTGATATGTATAGCGCAATAACAAAAGTTTCACCGAATTCCTGAAAGGAGGATGACCAAGAGTCAGAGAGATATGCAAGAAGATCGCCAGTAGAGCGTCCTTGCGGAACCTATACTGACGATCTGAAAAAAGATTGTGAGAAGAGAGGTATTTAAGAATCTTCCTATTAAGATAGATTAAAAAATTTTAGAAAGGCAAGAAATCAAAGCAATTGGACGATAGTTGGAGGGTTGAGAGCAGTCACCCTTCTTTGGGACAGGATGAATGAAAGCGAACTTCCAGCAGGAAGGAAAGTACCAGATGAGAGACAAAGACAAAAGAGTTTGCCTGGGCAGGGTGTCAGCACAGAAGCACAGTTCTTAAAAACAACAGTAGGAACACTATCAGGACCATACGCCTTCCTAGAGTTGAGCCCAGATAGGGCAGAAAAAATATCTTTAGGAGAGATTTTAATTTCAGACATAATAAAGTCATAGGGGGGGGGAGATGGACGAACAGCACCGGAATCGTCCAGGGTTGAATTATAAGTGAAAGTTTGAGCGAAGAATTCAGCATTGTCAGGAGCCCTCGAAATGGAAAAGAGGAGGAAAAGAAGAGGAAGTAAAGTTGCTGAAGAGGTTAGTAGTATGATGGCAAAATGTGAGAGTGCAAATCAATTGTATGCAAGATGATCAATAATAGAGGGAAAGGAGGGGGTTAGACCCCTCCAAGGGGGGAGAGGGTTTATGCAACAAGGGGGAAGAGTGGTTTAGACTCTCCAAGGGAGAGAGAGTAACCTAATTTGGTAACTCAGGCCCACAAAAGTATATATATATATGAATTGTATGTGTATATATGTGGGTGTGCATGCATGTAGGTTTGTATAGAAAAAGTAAAACTTCTTTATTAAGTCGGAGGGCGGGACTAGACCCTTCAAAGTTGGAGTGGGTAACCTAACCTAAAATAAAACAGAAGAACGAAAGAGAGAGAGAAGATCCCTTCAGAGGCATGTCTCGGCGCATAATGGTGTCTTCCATCCTGGAGGGGTTTAGAATCACAGCCAGTTGGCTTAGAAGGCAGCTAATCGTATGATATAAACGGCTCACAGCCAGTTTCTTTAGAGAGACATAGCCATGAGTTGGCACAGTTAGTCGTATATGGATTAATCGTACAGTTATTTCCTTGTACGTACGTATAAAGGAGAATTAAAACGCACATCGCTCTGCCTCAAAACTAGCAAAATACACATCGTATATGACTTCACTGTACACAGTTATTTATACAGATAAAGGAGAATTAACACCGCTCTTCCTCAAAAAAATAACAAAATACACGCATATATTTACATGCGAACATGCCTTCCTCAGACTACCTCACAATCCCCTTCATACATAGTCCCTTTTGCATAGTCACCCAACCATCGGCAATATTACAGCAACAGCTGACCACCACCACCCATTAGACCAGTAAGGTCTCAAAAAACGGCACAGATAATAGACAAAACTAAAGGGTGTCCCAGAAGTCTTGGAGGGTTTTTTATTTGGCTATAACTTTTTCTTTCTTGATTAATTTATTTAGTTTTATTTTTCAATGAAAGTACCTTGCTGCGATTAATGAAAATGGAATCCTGGACAATGCAACAGAGAGTTGCTATTGTGGAACTTTATTTGACAAACAACTCTTCCATCGTTGCCGCTCAAAGAGCTTTTCGAATAAAGTTCAACACACGATCCTTCTGATCGAGCTATTCGAACGGTACGTCGATAAATTTCGTATGGGCTAAATTTAAAGGGTCAGGGAGAAGAACCACGGACTGGGCGTCCTCGGACAAACCGAAGTCCAACTCTGGTTGAGATGGTTCGTGAAAGCGTTGAGGAAAAGCCACATCAGTCCGACGACGCAGCCAGGAATTAAACATTTCAAGAAGTTCCTTACAACGAATTTTAAGAGAGGATATCAATCTTTACCCGTACAAAATTCAAATTGCTCAAGAAATTAAACCACAAGATCATCAGGGTCGGATAACTTACGCTAATGTGATTTTAGACTACGCAATGAAAATGAAGACTTTCACCAGATATTAAATTTGTAATAAAAATCGCAAAAATTATATTTTCAAGTGTTACAAACCTTTTTTTATTTGATCCCCAAACAAAACATTTATAGCCAAATAAAACCCCTTCAAGACTTCTGGGACACCCTTTATTAATTTTCTTGTAGCGGTAATAGAATGTCGTTACGAGGCCGGGATTGTAATGTGTTGGAATGCTCTCCGTTTTTTCAAACAAAAACTGAAGCATGGTAAGCAAAATGTAAAACAAAAACAAATTTTTTGCTTTAATCTAGAAATATATCTTTAAATCATATCATAAAAAATATTCATTAATTTTATAACAAAACTAGATTTTGTTTTTAGGGTAACTTATTTATTTTTAGCAAAATTCCCTCGAATTATTTAAGATAAATTTTTTGCCTTGACATACAAATATATCTTTTAAGCATATTACAAAAAAATATTTAATTTAAATCCAGTTTTGAGTTTTAGAGCGAACTTATTAATTTTTTATAAAAAATCCTATTTTCTGAAAGTGGGCGGAGTCAGTATTTTACAGTATAAAAAGTCCGAAAACACTTGATTTCATAAAACAGAAATAAATACACGGATATATATATAAGACAAATAAATACAGGGAAAATATCTAAATACATTTCTTTAATTTCTTTAGTAGGTTGCAACAAACTGCCATTTACGAATGTAAGAACAGAATATTAACTGTCTAATACTTTACCAGAGAAAGTAGATTACTCCAGGACAAGCAAACATTATTTCTATTCCACAACTAGATCGAAACAAGATACCTCCACTCTACATAAACCGTACAATTTTCTCATTTGCTCTAGTTAGCTAACACAATCGAAGGAACAAAAACTATTTATTCTCAAACAATCCATATTGGCATATCTGGAAACTTCCCCACCAGCTGGTGAAAAAGTTGGCAGAGGTGCCATTTAATCCAAAATATTGCAAGCAGCCTAAACATTTTTATAAAGATATTCTCACTTAATATATGTTAATGAACTTCCTGGTAACTAATTTATTAATGCAGTTATCAGCTAGTGGTTAAAATAATGTAATATGCAAATTTTTAGATGGCGCCCCACACTTTCAGCCTCACACACACACACACACACACACACACACACACACACACACACACATCTAGAACGTAACAAGATACCTCTTCTCCACATAAACCGTGCAATTTTCTCATATGTTCTGTTAGCTAATACGATCGAAGATACAAAGTACCTGCAGTTGTTAAATTTTTACGAATTTTAAAACGGAATAGATAAATTAGAGACGGAAATTTATTTATTTATTTAATGAACGAGTTTTAATTCGAGAAAAGTCCCCAAGTAGTATAATAAAGTATGATTCGCCATTCCCTATTAGCATATCTGGCGACTTTCCCATCAGCTGGCAAAACAGTTGCCAGATGCGTCAATACACAGATCCTATCTAATTTATTCGTAAAACTGTAGAGTTATTCAGTTCTGAATTATGTTCCCTCTTTTTCGCTCTCTCTCTCTCTCTCCATATGTGGGATAAAAACACAGACATATATATACAGTCATACACTCACGGGAATAAAGCACGCACGCACACACACACACACACACACACACACACACCTTACGTTAGTTCACTCATTCGAGAACGCCCAGGTCCACATCTCTGATATTGGCTGATTTTTTAATATCCCCGATCGCTCTCTCTCTCTCTTTCTTTCAACGGATATAATAGATCGAAAATTAAAACAATTTATGTAATTGATATACGTAAGTAAGCAGAATATTATATATATATATATATATATATATATAAAGTGGGAAGCCAAGTCTGGAATAGTGTGTTATCTAGGGTTCTATGGGGTTCCTTGACCAACTGAAAAAAGCGAACTTTCGAGCAAACCCCACCTCGCACGAGCGGAAATAGTCTGTAAAACAACATTCGCTGTAAGGGAAATGAAGATCGTCCATAAATATGGTAACATGTTCGCTGCTTACACTAAAAATTAGCTCCTGAAGCCTGTTATCACTATCGTTAGTGTGAGGGCGACCCTCTATATACTAAACCTATAATTAATTTCTTTCGTAAATCGTCTTTAATGTCAACGTACCTTGTATTTACATTGTCAGTTTCTGCTTCTTCGGTGGGTAGTCGTTTAGTGTATATATATATATATATATATATATATATATATATATATACCGGGTGTCCGAGAATTATCTGTACAATTTTTGGCTGTTATTAAAAGTCAACCATGAAGTGTAGAAATTCCAGTGTTGTCCCATTTTACAGAGAAACTCATTAAGTTTTTGCTGATAACAAGTTTTGACAAGTTTTTTCTTTTTTGTACGCGGTGACAGACATTGATGATTTAAAAGCTAGAATCACAGCTGCTATTGAGCGAATTGATGTGGATATGCTGCAGCGTACAGTGCTTACAATAAGTCTCGCGCCTCTGTCTCGTCCCAAGCTAGTCTGTTAGGTATAAAATGGGCGGTCCTTATGGCAGCGGAGGTGTGTTCGGATTGGTGAACATAATTGCTCTAACCCCATCAATGACGTCCATTATTACGTCACTTCTGCTACATTTTAGTGTTTAAAATACAAATGATTAAGAAACAGAATGACCAAGTTTCGGGATGTTGGGATGGTTATGGAGCAATCCTAGTCATCATAATATTAGCTGGGCATTACATTATACCGTCTCAGTATATACTGTAGACTATAGAGAACGACTAATTCGGAAAATATCCCAAATCATTGCATAATACCTAAATTATTTTGACGCAGGTCTAAATTATTTGCTCAAATGCAATGATTGATATAAAGTAATTGTTGGGAATTGTGTCAATATTGTTGTTTGTGATACATATCCTACGTGAAGAATCTAATGATCAAATTCCTCAGTGAACCTCTCACGCGCTCGCATTTCGAGGAAGTCACGGTCGTCTCACTAATGGATAGTTTATCCATTGTTTTAAGTGGTAACCTATTCCATCTTATGAAAGTCATTAGTCTAAAGCAAGACTGGTGGGCCGTGAATCAGAGAAATTTGCATTTGATTTGTTCATCGTAATTATTACGTAATATAGTATACTGTATATACTATTATATAAGAGTTTATTGGTAGCATATCATATGACAATTCCCATAAACATGTGATGGCCTCGATGTTGCCAGTTTTTATTTTTTTCCTGAAACTATTACCTTCTCATAGTTTGTTTCAACAATGCATATATTATCATCTCCACGAGCGTAGACCTTGCAAGAAAAGTTCTAACTAAGGATAGTAAAGTTCTTTCATGGTCACATATATACTTTTATAGATGTCAAAAAAAAAAAAATTCTATATTAACACAAATATTATTCGATACACATTAATTACGTCCATGGCTTTAACATCAGTATTTCGTATAGCTTACTCCGGCATCAATAATTTCTTGCAATCGTTGCGGCATAGAAGAGGCCAGATTGTAGGGAATGTTTGGTGTTCGACGTAAGCTCTCCCAACTATTCCTCGTGCGAGCTAAAAGTGCTTCAAATGTTCTTTCATTGCGTTGCTCTCATTCGTTAATCATTACACCGGTCTGCATGAAAATCGATTTCTTTATTTTGAGTTGTGATTCTGAAGCAGTTCGCTGCGCTGAATTCAAAAATGCTACCAGTTTTTTCTATCACCCACAGTTTTAAAGTTATTAGCAAAACAAGTTTGGGGCGTTTTGTAATTTTTTACCCTTTTTATCTAATTAATTTCGTTTTTTCATATTTTTCAGATAGATAATTCTAACATTACGTCTTTAAAATTTTAATAATGGCTTCTAGAGGATGTACCCATAGTCCAGACATATTTTGTTATATTTGTGGTCGGTATGTTGTTGTAAAACAAAGGACAAATGTAACGACCTTCATTAAGAGAGCTTATCATGCTTATTTTGGAATTAAATTATGAGATCAAAACAAAAGTTGGGCTCCACACAAGGTTTGTCTTACGTGTGTTGCGGCACTAAGGAATTGGAGCAAAGGTAAAAAGAAAAGTTTGCCATTTGGGATCCCTATGGTATGGCGCGAGCCTAGAAACCATACCGACGACTGCTACTTCTGTTCTTGCAATGTTAAAAGTTATAATGCAAAGAATAAAGAGAGCCTTCAATACCCAAGTCTTCCATCTGCAATAAGGCCGGTACCCCATGGTCCAGAAGTTCCTATTCCCCGCCCACCCGAGAGTCTGGATCAATACAATTCAGATTCTGATTCAGCTCCAAATCCAGACAATGATGATGTTTATGAACAGCCAACAGCTGACCGAGATCCTAAACCATTAACCCAAGCCGAACTAAATGACTTAGTCAGGGATTTGAATCTGCCTAAGGACTCTGCAGAACTTTTGGGGTCTAGATTGCAGGAGAACAATTTATTGGCATCCGACACATACTTCGCACAGCATAAGAAAACATCAAAGAAGCACCGGTTTAGTCGTCATTAGTCAGATCTACCTTCATAGTCTTAAGTCTTTGGAATAAGTCCTGAAATGTTTGCAAGTAAAGAAGGTAAATATATTTTGTTCCTTTCAGTTATTTTTTTATTCTTTCATAAACAAGCAATATGCTTGTCCAAGAGCTAGGAGCTATTTAATTCTGCTTTAATTAGGTTTTACTCTATCACCTAAATATTTCGTGCTACAAGGGGTATTGTAATACCTCATCTGTCCCCAAATGTTAACCACCCATTGATGGGAGGGGAGAGAGTATTTTGCTGGGAACGGGACTGGTTGTTATATATATTTACCCTACATTATTATGTAAGTGTTACTGTAGTCTATAACAACAAAATTTATTAGCATGTGCAATCCAATGTTGGTCTCGATAAGATGGTTCACATTTGGGGATAAATAGGGGATTTATGACACACCCTGTAGTAAGAAAACCATACGTGATAGGGAAAAACTAACTATATTTTTTATATCAGCGCACTCAAATTATATAGAATCACCAACTAGTTTGTAAAAATCGATCGACAAGTTTTCAAATGTGTACTGGTGTTATTGCCCAAAGGTTTTCAATCGGATTCATATCAGGAGAACGTGGTGGTAGAATTAGATTAATAATCTCTGGCTCCCTTTCCTCCTCCCTTCGTAATTTCCCACCCAACCTCGTTTCCTTCGACATAGCAACGCTTACCTCCATCCTCATTCCACTTCCTTCATTAAACCTATTATCGCTTTTACTGTCCCTTCCTTCCATCCTTCAATGCCAGCGTTCTTAAACCTAGCACATAAATTATATAATATGGAATCTAACACCTTAGATCTCTACGCATTCATGTTACTTGAAGACGCCTGTGTCTTAGGGGAATCTAAGTGTTGAGAGTGGGCTTGAGTAGTCTAGAGATTACTACAGATGACCTTGAACGCTCCAACTATTTAAAAATGATTATTTATTACGCACATCATATGGCATAATACACAAATGAATTTAAGTATCTTACACTATAGGAATGGAATTGAATCCTACCAGAGTTAAAAAGTCGCAAAATATGATAGATTAGTTTGTATTAAGAGGTTACTAAGAGAAAAGGATTTGGGATAGAGCGGAAGGCAGAGAGTATATTTTCTCGAGTTTCGGTTATTATTAACGTTATATGGATACATTGCCATGCGGTGTGATGAGAGAGAGAGAGAGAGAGAGAGAGAGTTACAAGGAGTTACAAGGAAAAGAAGCACCTCAAAAGGCCTTGCGGCCCATACCGAGGAGGTACCAATGGCAACGAGTGCCAGGGAAAATTTTTTACACCCTCAAATAGTGTGCAAGATTTGGTCTAACCTTTTCTTGAACTGATCCACAGAGGAACTGTTCACAACATCTGAAGGTAACCTGTTCCACGTGTGACAGATCTTATACGCAAAGTAATTCCCACACACACTAGTCCTAAACCGCTTCAAATCCAACTTCCAACCATTGTTGCGAGTTGGGTTATCATTTAAACTAAACATGCTTCTAAAATCGACATCGTTGAACCCGCGCAAGAACTTGAAAACCTCGATCAGTTGACCGCGCAGCCTCCGAGTTCCAGCGAAAACAAGTTCAGGGCGCGTAACCGTCGATTGTAGCCCATATGCCTAACGGAAGGGATTAACTTTGTGGCCCTCGCCTGCACTCGCTCCAGCCTCTCAATATCTTTCCTGAGGGTGGGCGACCAAAACTGCACAGCATATTCCAGGTGCGGCCGAACCAGGGAATTGTACAGAGAGAGCACAATCTCCTTGTTCCGAAACTGAAATTGCCTCCTGATATAATCTAACAGCTTCTGGGCTTTCTTTTCAACCTCTACGCACTGTTTGGTAAATTTAAGGTCGCTGCTAATTAACACACCCAAGTCCTTTTCCAAATCAGTCGCCTCGATATGACTCCCCCAACATACTTTGCATTTATCCAAGTTAAACGGCATTTGCCATTTTTCGGACCACTCTCCTATCCTACCTAGGTCCGCACGCAGTTGCTCGATCGCTTCGGGCGTCCCAACATTGGCCCCAAGCTTGGTGTCATCAGCGAATTTGGCGATCCGACTGACGATGCCACCGTCGATATCATTTATGTAAATGATAAACAACAGTGGCCCCAAAACGGAACCCTGAGGAACCCCACTAGTGACCGAGGCCCAACCCGAACTAACCCCTTTAATTACAACCCTCTGCCGCCTATTCTTCAGCCAGTTTTCAATCCACCTGCCTACTTCCCCACCGATACCCAGCGCGCGCACTTTCGCCATTAGCCAGCGGTGAGATACCTTATCAAACGCTTTCTGAGAGAGAGAGAGAGGGAGAGAGAGAGAGAGAGGATGGAGAGAGAGAGAGAGAGAGAGATGGAGAGAGAGAGAGAGAGAGAGAGAGGATGGGAGAGAGAGAGAGAGAGAGGATGGGAGAGAGAGAGAGAGAGAGGATGGGGAGAGAGAGAGAGAGAGAGGATGAGAGAGAGAGAGAGAGAGAGGATGGGGAGAGAGAGAGAGAGAGGATGGGAGAGAGAGAGAGAGAGAGAGAGAGAGAGGGGGGGAGAGAGAGAGAGAGGATGGAGAGAGAGAGAGAGAGAGAGGATGGAGAGAGAGAGAGAGAGAGAGGATGAGAGAGAGAGAGAGAGGATGGAGAGAGAGAGAGAGAGAGAGAGGATGGGGAGAGAGAGAGAGAGAGGATGGAGAGAGAGAGAGAGAGAGAGGAGGGGAGAGAAGAGAGAGAGAGGATGGAGAGAGAGAGAGAGAGAGAGAGAGAGAGAGAGAGAGGATGGGGAGAGAGAGAGAGAGAGAGAGAGAGATGGGGAGAGAGAGAGGGGAGAGAGAGGATGAGAGAGAGAGAGCGTTATCTCCTGCATACTCTATATATATCTATATACAGTATGTGTCTATATGCAGGGTGTCCCAGGAGGAAATGTCAAGAATGCACCATTTCACTCTTTGGGTATTTCTAAGTAGAAAGTATTATATCGATATGGGTCTGAGTCCCAACCGTTTCCGAGATACAGGCCTCTACATTTGGGTAATTAAAACATAATAAAAAGGCGATCTTAGATACTATTTAATGACAGAATGGTTTCAAAGTGACCCCCTCCTTCTTCAATGCACGCGGCGAGCCTCCGATCCATCGAGTCTTGCCAAGGAAAACGCGGAAGTTCATTTCTGAGGTTTATCTACCTATCCTGTATACGTGCAACCAACTGCTCCCTAGTTTCGGGCTTACCCCGCTGATAAACGTCACTCTTCATTAACCCCCAGACAAAAAAATAATGTAAATAAATAATGTGAGGATCTGCACAGTTGCCAATGTATCATTAAATGTCACTGAATATTATCTAAGATCGGCTTTTTATTATGTTTTAGTTACCCAAATGTAGAGGCCTGTATCTCGGTAACGGTTGGGAATCAGGCACACGTCGATATAATACTTTCTACTTAGAAATACCCAAAGAGTCAAATGGTGCATTATTGACATTTCTTCCTTGGACACCCTTATAAATAGATAGCGTGATCGACACAATGATAATGTGGACGTCATTGATGGGGTTAGAGCAATTATGTGCACCAATCCGAACACACCTCCACTGCCATAAGGACCGCCCATTTTATACCTAACAGACTAGCTTGGGACGAGACAGAGGCGCGAGACTTATTGTAAGCACTGTACATGGCAACATTTGGATTATCGATTGGATGTTTTGCGAATCACTGATGGTGCACATATCGAATGTTTGTAACAACGTTACTTTAATAAAAGAAACTTTTGAAAATACAGATTCTAAATAATCTTGTTTAAGAATTTTACGTGTGTTATCAAGAATTTTATTAAAAGATGAAATTGTACAGATAATTCTCGGACACCCTGTATATTGAGACGTTAAGATCTGGCAACTATTTTAGTACATGTTCTTCAAAAGATATATGTATGAAGGCGTGCCACCCATACCTTAAAGGCACGCCAGGCTATAGGAGAAATGCAAGGGTTAGTAAACCCTGTCTCTTTATAAAAAATTTATGATATCATATTTAGCATGGGTTTTTATGATGAAAGGGTGGGCCAAGGGCAAATGCCTGCAAAAACGCCCCTCCCATACAGGAAGAAGAGCCATAATCAAGGTTCAATGTTTTGGAGATACCTAGACACTCTGCATTTCAAAGATTGGAGATCATAGACACGGGAAAATGACCTTACAGTACAAAATGAGTACGTACTGGTATTAGTGTGTACCTTTGATTGATATTTTGTGTGTTAAATACCATCCCTTTAGCCTGTTTTAAAAAATAATGGCTGTTTTCATTCATGAAAAAGGATTTGTATAAATAATGTGTATTTATTTAAGCAGATCTTAATTGCACCTTTAATTGTAAACTATTTCACTCATTTACTTGAGAAAACCGTTTTTGTCAGTCAGAAGCTAAGTTAGTCTACCAAGTTGGTCTTAAGTATATGGAAACTTTGTTATTTGGCTGTATTGATTCTTCATTAACTGTTGAATTAGGAAATTCTATGTTTGGACCTTTATATATATATATATATATATATATATATATATATTGCTTTAAATTAGCAATATAGCTACCGATTTAAATGGAAGCTGGATAGAAAGTGATTTTAGACAGTTTTCATATGCTGTTTCTACCAAAAATCATATAGCATAGTGTATACAAGCATTTTAAGCCTGTTTGTGAAATTCAGACGTGATACACACTAAAAAAATCATATAGTCTAGTGTAAGACAGTATGGTTCTACATTGTGGAGAACATTGCCAGTAGTATGACTAGATCCTTTTGAATAGGCCCTTCCTGTTGCAGATGTTGTGAGCTTATGACATTTTATAGCAAAATGATTAGTTTATCTCAGTAAATGAGTTGAAAGGTAATTTTATAAAGAGGTCACACATGACACAGTATGAAGAGAAATCTGAGGAAAGTGTTTAACACAGAAGTTTATCACTGTGCAGGAGGCAATGGAAAATTGAGTAAAACCTCTTAAAACGCAATATCTAATATACTATTTCAGAAATGAAGCCTTATATATATATATATATATATATATACAGGGTGGGCCGAAAGTTTGGATCCATAGGGAAATATTTATTTTAATACATAAATTACAACAAATGGTAAATACTTAAAATGAATATCAACTTTAACTCGTAAATGCGTATCCGTGATACTGTACAGTGGTTCGTACTCCAGTATAAACAACAAATTATAACAAATGCTCAAATTGGCGGCCTCTGACATCGAGACACTTAGGGATGGAATTTATGATTTTTAATAATTCTTCGAATTGACGTTCTCGAGATGCGTGTTTCATTTGATAATCTTCTTGTTGACTTTACTGGACTATTCGTTAAAGTTTCACATACCATTGCAGAGGTATTTTCATCAGTTGCAGTTTTTGGACGACCAGAACGCCGTCGATCATGTACACTTCCTGTTTCTTTGAAACGTTTAAACAACTTGCCAACAGTCGAATGTGTTACTGGATGCTTATCAGAATGATTTCTATTGAATTCGGTAGCAACTTCTCTGTGTGTAGCGCCCTGTCTTGCGTACATGAGCACAAGTTCTACCCGGTCTTCTGTTGTTAGATTCGAAGCCATTTCTGGGCTGAAATAAAAAAAGTATTTGAGTATTTATACTGGAGTACGAACTACTGTACAGTATCACGGATACGCATTTACGAGTTAAAGTTGATATTAATTTTAAGTATTTACCATTTGTTGTAATTTATGTATTAAAATAAATATTTCCCTATGGATCCAAACTTTCGGCCCACCCTGTGTATATATATATTATATATATATATATATATATATATACTGTGTGTATATATATATATATATGTAACAGGTTTTTTCGCACACCTACAGGTCGCTACAATTGGTGTAGAACAATGCGGTTTTCACCATTCGATGCGTCTTTTTATTGTGCAGTGCCCATGCTAAAAAAAATTCCCTAACATAATTCCTTCCCCCCCTTTTAGGGGTACAGTTCTTCCCATGCCTGTACACGCATTTTTTTAATTTTTTTTTTAATCATAATTTTGGCACAAAATAAGTCAATATTTACTAAACATTTAATATCATTCGATTCACAAAAGATTTATTTATCGATTCAATTTTAAAAAAGTATATATTTTTAAAATTCATGAAGAACTTTTTGCAAAAAACTAGAAACAAACATGCATTTTTAAAATTCAATGATTTTTATACAAAATATTTTGATATTTGTTATAATTTTAACATTTTTCGATTCACAAAAGATTTCTTTATCGATTCAATACAAAAAATTACATAATTAAAACGGGCAATTTAAATAAACACGAGTTTAAAGTTAAACGAGCCACACTCGAAATTATTTACCATGACTTTTGTGCGTTTTATTACTGTGGCTTTTGTACAGTGCTTACAATAAGTCTCGCGCCTCTGTCTCGTCCCAGGCTAGTCTGTTAGGTATAAAATGGGCGGTCCTTATGGCAGCGGAGGTGGGTTCGGATTGGTGCACATAATTGCTCTAACCCCATCAATGACGTCCACATTACACTGGTATGCAGCAATTTTGCTGTCAAGGGTTTTGTAAGTGATTCTTATAGAGGTTTTCCTGCTGATTTCGAATCTGCAATCCGTTTTTCCCAATCAGCTCAGTTTATCCGGCTATGGCCTCATAAGTAAAATAGAATTTTTCGTGATTTTGTCAAAGCGGAATTCGAACAGTAACATCTATCATCACTTGTTTCACTTGTATAATATCTTTTTTACTTTTCAGGCATATAGATAAAATATTTCATAATGAATAGAGCGTGTAAAAATGATCCCAATAGATTCTGCTACATATGTGGGACGGTTACCATGCCAAATAACCAGTCCCAAATCACTAAATTTGTGAAGACAATGTATAGAGCATACTTTGGAATTAAGCTAGGGGACCAGGACAAAAATTCCGCCCCTCATATGTGCTGCAAGACGTGCATTGAAAATTTGAGATGGAGCAAAGGCAGAGCGAAATCTTTGCCTTTTGGAATTCCCATGATTTGGAGAGAAGGAAAGGATCACGTGACAGATTGCTATTTCTGCATGACAAACCTCCAAGGTGGGCTTATAAATTTATTTTTCTTAAATATTTTGAAATCCTCGTATGAAACTTGACATAATATTCACCATAATGTAATATTCACCATATATAGCATAATATTCACCATAATGATAATCATACATTTACATATACATTAGGGTTATAACGTTTTTACAACCTAATATTCCTGTACTTTAATTCGATGAACATTTGCCTAAAAACAAAGAAATGAACTTTCATTTTAATATCTTTTTAGAAAAGGTCACCCCGAAATCAAAATATCGATTATTGCATACGTAACTTTATTGCATATTCCATGTAATATAATAAAAGAACTCACAACATAATCGTTATAATACTTGTACATATATTACTGCTTATTGCTTAGAATAAACCGAAGTTGCAGTTTGTTTTTGTTTCTGCAGGCAGCATACAGTTCCTGCATAACTTTGATTGCACGTTCTGCACACTGATTACTTCTTGGTATCTTGAGTGGGGATGGCTCCTGCTTCCAGTGATTTTCCAATGAGTTCAATGCTTTTTTGTAAGGTTTCAATATTTCTGACAAGTTTTTGAAGTCATTTTCATTGTACATCTGATTAGTAAACCAATATTCTGCCCAGTTGTATGAAATGAATCTGCATACCTTCTCCAAAGTCTTCCTTGTTGTAGGTATAAGAATAAATGCAAGGATAGCTAGAATGGCTCTTGAATGCCACCTCGCATTGCTGATGTTTGGAATTTTCTGAAAGTTAATCAAAGGAAAATTCCCTTTTCTTCAAAGAATCTAAACACCCGTGTTAGATGGTACAAAAACTTAATATCATCTCTCCATCCTGATTTCTCGAGGACCTCTTCTGTTCCATTAACAAACTGTGCCTTTAGTTCCTCATAATTCTTCACCAGTTGGGATACAAATGGATATTCGATGTTTGGAGAACTGGTGTTAGCACCAAGATCTTCGTCCATTACCAAACGGAGAATCCTGTCCAGAATGTGATGCTGACAACTGATAAATTGTGGTTTGCAGATACCCTTCTCTGAGAACATTCGTTGCAATTTGACAACAACTCCACTCTTTTTCCCATTGTTAACACTTGTTGTATCAGCAACGATCATCTTTATTGCATTCCATAAGGTGTATTCATCAATAACTTTTGCAATTCCTTCAGCAATAGTTTCAGCCTTGCCATCTTTCAGACGCAATGCATCCAATTTTACTTCGGTTCTTTCATTTTTAAGTACCACTACTTGATACTCATTTTCCTCAATGCGCTTTCCATCAAAATGTAAAGACCACTCTTCCATCTGAAAATTTTCAATCATTTCCTCCTTCAATTTAGCAGCCTCTTTGTATGCTGACTTGTAAATTGCTGCTTGACTTGGTGTTGGAATGTCAATACCATCAAGTGACAACTGTTTGCATATTTTAGCGGCTTTACTTGTTGATACTCCTGTGGATGTCACCAAGTTGGTTGCAACTTTACTTTTGTTATGTCTTCTGGTTGGTGGAGTAATACTCTCATCTTCATCTTCATGCTCGCTCTCTTCAGATTCAGTACCACTACCACCAGATACATGATTGTAAGATGTTGATGCTGATTCAGCAGGCAATTTTCGTCTCTTTGAAGGGTGAATCATTTCTTCACTTGCAACTTGATCTGTAGAGTACCCCACTTCTCTTCTGCTTTCCACTTGAAGGTGGTACAGTTGTTTGTCTTCCGAGGATAACCATTGGCCATTTACTTTAGTGATATCAAAAAGTTCATTCAGGGCATCATATTTTCCCCTCCTGACACATTCATCATAAGTCTTCATCACCTTGTCAAGCTTTGCTCGTATTATTTGATCTGACACATGCGGAAAATTCAATATATTCTTCCATAATTTTGTAACTTCTTTGGAAATTTCCACTATTCGCTCCTTTCTTCCTTTGATTTCTGTTCCAAGAAACTGGTACCGTCCAATGATTTGGATTTGGAGTGGCATTCTGCATTTTTCTTCAAGTGAAGATTCTTCTAAAGGCACACTTCCTCTTCTTCTATGTGACTGCTGGAATCTCACCAGATTATTGGTCCAGATATCCTTGTTCTTCTGTATGGTAGTATCACTTTTCTTGTGTGACATTATATTGCTTCTGAAACAGATATAAAAAGGTATTAAGTTGATTTGTTTGTTTGTTTATATATATATTTATATATATAATATTAATATAATATATAGAAATAATATATAATTAGAGGGCGGATTTTTACGTGAAAAAATATGACCAAATATTTATTTTTTAGGTGATAAAATTTTGGAAAATATTTTTAGAACATCCATAGAACGTCTCACGAAAATATTTATCACCAAATATTTTGGGCTCTATATATTTTTTGAGTTTGACTCCCCTCTACAAAACATTCTGGAGACGCTTTTGTTTACGTGTTAAAATGGAAGAAAAATTCAACAAATTATTATGGTTAATAAATTTAAAAAATGTTCTGGAATGTTCAAGAGTGCAGAAGCGAATTCCCCATTTCGCTAGTTTTTTAATTAAGCGAACATATTACAAATAATAAAAGCTTACCTGAAGTTGAGTTGAACTGAACAGTTGAGTAACTATTGCGCAATACTGGACACAAGTGATTCGGTTGATTTCATTTCGTGCTTTTATACAATTTGCGAGTGCATGAAGAACAATTTCGTGTGTTCTAGAATTTTCTTGTATGGGTGGATTGATATTAGTCATCGAATTTGAGCACCGGAAGTGATTTTTCGGGCGATCTCACGATATATTAGCGTACTGAAAAATTCGAAAATATTTTTTAGGTTAAAACCTAAAAGTCCGCCCTCTAATAATAATATATTTATATACTTATGAGTAGTAATGTAAATATATGGTTATGGTGATTCAAACTTTTGATTTGGGGGTGACCTTTTTAAAAAACTGAGAGGAATTAGGGTCTTTTTCATTGTTTTTAAGCAAAAGTTCATCGATTTATAATACAGGAGATCTTTTATTTGAAAAAAAGTCTAAAAGTTATAACCCTAATATACATATTGTTATAGAAAATACATTTACACATACATAGTGTTATACAAGTTACATTTACATATACAATGATTGTATATTTTCTTTCTTTTTCATTCATATTGTCCCCGAAGGGACAATATGAATGAAAAAGAAAGAAAATATACAGACTCCATCGACCTATTTCATATCTTACAGACCGCAGCCTTTCCTCACGAGCCGCCACTGTCTGAATGCTTCTTCTATTTCATATGCAAGTTTTATATCCATGTTTCTGTGTTTCTATTTTCAGGAGTTAACAAGAAGAATAAACACATTGTTGTATACCCTGACATTCCTTCTGCTATGAGACCTCTACCCCATGGTCCTGGAATTCCAATACCCGACCAACCTCAAACCCTGGACTTCGATGATTCTGATGATGAATCAATGACCAATGCCAATGACCAGCCCCAGTCGTATATACCTCAAAATACCGCTTCAAATGAGCCGAGGCCTCTCAACCAGGCCAAACTTAATGATCTTACCAGGGATTTAGGACTTTCCAAATTAGCTGCCGAGATCTTGGGCTCACGACTTCGAGAGGACAACTTGCTGGCTCCGGGAACAACATTCTCCTGGTATAGGAAACGAGAGGAAGAATTCCGCAAGTTTTTTGCAGTGCACGAAAATACCTCTTCCTTAGTGTACTGCTGCAATGTTGAGGGGCTAATCGAATCCTTGGGCCTGCCATATAACGCATCAGAATGGAGGCTATTTATAGACTCGTCTAAACGAAGTTTGAAAGCAGTACTTCTCAACATTGGGAATAGAGTTGCATCAGTCCCTGTAGCACATTCCGTACAACTTACTGAGAGCTACGATAACATGAAAATTTTACTGGATGCTCTCGTATACGACCAACATAACTGGAGGATCTGTGGAGATTTGAAGGTAATACTAATATCATAAGTAAACTATTGCTATTGACTATGTTGTTTTTCCAAAGGTTATTTGAGAGCGTATAAGAACACTTAACTTCCCCACAGAAGTGATATAGTCCAATGCATAGATTTTTTTATCTGATAGAACAAATTCTCTAAATTCTTTAAATATTTTCATTTTTTTTCAGATTGTGGCATTTGTATTGGGAATGCAAGGGGGATACACGAAATACCCATGTTTCCTCTGCAAATGGGATAGCCGAGCGGATGAGAAGCACTATGCACAGCGTGAATGGGCATCCAGAGAGAATTTTGAACCTGGGTCGCATAATGTCGTTTCAGTGCCCCTTGTACCACCAACAAAATTTTGCTCCCACCACTTCATATTAAGCTGGGCTTGATGAAAAATTTCATCAAATCAATGAATAAGGAGGGTTCAGCATTCCGATATCTCGAGAGTAAATTTCCTCATATATCTGATGCTAAACTAAATGCTGGGGTTTTTGATGGTCCTCAAATTCGAACTTTGATCAAGGATACTCAGTTCGAAAACGCAATGACTCCAACTGAGAAGAATGCCTGGCAGGCATTCAAATCAGTTGTCACTGATTTTCTTGGCAAGCGTAGAAGTCCAGAATACGAGTCCGTTGTCCAAAACTTGATGGAAGCTTTCAAAGCTCATGGGTCGCGCATGTCCATAAAAATGCACTTTTTGTGGTCCCACTTGGACTATTTTCCTGAAAATTGCGGGGATTATAGTGAGGAACAGGGTGAACGATTTCACCAAGATATCAAAATAATGGAAGAGAGGTACCAGGGAAACTGGGATATCAATATGCTGGCGGACTATTGCTGGTGTTTGAAGCGAGACGTGCCCGAAGAAAAACACAGACGGAAAGCCAAAAAAACTTCATTCCTTCCTCAATAAACTTTTTTCCATATTCATTGTATGAATAAAAGTATTTATTCACACAATGTTTTCATTTTTCACGAGTGTTCTTATAATATTAGTCGTATCTACAGTGTTTAAGCTAAAAAAATCAATAAATTTGGGGATAAAATTGGACTTATAATAAATGGCCAATAGAGAAAAAACCTGACCTGATTGAGGAAAACCAATGTCATTTTCGAATTCAGCATGGTCGAATTATATAATATGAGTTGAAAAAACCCACACAGCAGACAAAAAAAATTCATATGCATACCAGTGTTATCATTGTGTCGATCACTCTATCTATTTATATATGGAGACATACTGTCTATAGATATATATAGTATGCAGGAGATAACGCGCTCTCTCTCTCTCTCTCTCTCTCTCTCTCTCTCTCTCTCTCTCTCTCTCTCTCTCTCGCCAAATTCGCTGATGACACCAGGCTTGGGGCCAATGTTGGGACGCCCGAAGCGATCGAGGAACTGCGTGCGGACCTATGTAGGATAGGAGA
Organism: Bathynomus jamesi; assembly: GCA_023014485.1. Taxonomy (NCBI): domain Eukaryota; kingdom Metazoa; phylum Arthropoda; class Malacostraca; order Isopoda; family Cirolanidae; genus Bathynomus; species Bathynomus jamesi. The sequence goes on from JAJOZX010010120.1 coordinate 107,313, forward strand.
GTGGTCCGAAAAATGGCAAATGCCGTTTAACTTGGGTAAATGCAAAGTGATGCACGTTGGCTACGCCAATCCCAAGTCGGACTACTCGATGTTGGGTAGTAATATCGAGGTGACTGATTTAGAAAAGGACTTGGGTGTGCTAATTAGCAGCGATCTTAAGTTTACGAAACAGTGTGTAGAGGTGGAAAAGAAAGCCCAGAAACTATTGGGATATATCAGGAGGCAATTTCAGTTTCGGAACAAGGAGATTGTGGTCTCACTGTACAATTCCCTTGTTCGGCCGCACCTGGAGTATGCTGTGCAGTTCTGGTCGCCCACCCTCAGGAAAGATATTGAGAGGCTGGAGCGAGTGCAGGCGAGGGCCACAAAGTTAATCCCTTCCGTTAGGCATATGGGCTACAATCGACGGTTACGCGCCCTGAACTTGTTTTCGCTTGAAACTCGGAGGCTGCGCGGTCAACTGATCGAGGTTCTCAAGCTCTTACGCGGGTTCAACGATGTCGATTTTAGAAGTATGTTTAGTTTAAATGATAACCCAACTCGCAACAATGGTTGGAAGTTGGATTTGAAACGGTTTAGGACTAGTGTGTGTGGGAATTACTTTACGTATAAGATCTGTGACACATGGAACAAGTTACCTTCGGAAGTTGTGAACAGTTCCTCTGTGGATCAGTTCAAGAAAAGGGTAGACGAAATCTTGCACACTATTTGAGTGTGTAAAGACATTTAGGACCTCAGTCTGCGGAAATTTCTTTTCCTATAAAATAGTTAATATCTGGAACCAACTTCCCTCAGAGGTTGTTTCCAGTCAAAGTGTAAATGTGTTTAAAAATAGGCTAGACAAAGTACTGAATACTCTCATAGTTTAAGACTTAAACATATGAAAACTCTGCAGGAGATCGCTTGCACGGTGTCTCTGTGAGCAAGCTAAATAGGAGCTATTTATATATTCTCCACTTTCCTGTAAAATTTCCTTGGCTACTTTTCCAGGGTCAAGGTATTTTCTTCAACCTTTTTCCGTTCCTGCCTCTGGCAGGGAGGGAGCGGAGGGTGGGGAGAGAGCCTTCTACTTTTCTATCCAGTTTTCTACTACTGCTAGGATAGTTGAAAGAAAAATAAACTTTTACAAAATTTTCCCTGGCACCCGTTGCCATTGGTACCTCCTCGGTATGGGCCGCAAGGCCTTTTGAAGTACTTCTTTTCCTTGTAACTCCTTGTAACTCTCTCTCTCTCTCTCTATCCTCTCTCTCCATCCTCTCTCTCCATTCTCTCTCCATTCTCTCTCTCCTCTCTCTCTCTCCATCGTCTCTCTCCATCGTCTCTCTCCATTCTCTCTCTCCATTCTCTCTCTCCATCGTCTATCTCCTCGGTCACTAGTGGGGTTCCTCAGGGTTCCATTTGGGGGCCGCTGTTGTTTATCATTTACAGAGTCATGCAAGAAGTAAATAGACACCCTTAATTTTATGGTAAAATGTATGCATCCAAATTTTTTTGCCATTATTATGACTAATATTCGTTTCCTTTTTTTAGATTGTAATATACCCATCCTAGAACATGCCTCGAACACAAGATTCCAAAGAAATTTCTGACTTTCAACGAGGAGGGATTGTTGGTCAATCTGAGGGTGGACTGTCCCAGCGACAAATAGCTAGGAATCTCGGAATACCCCTTTCTACTGTTAACAGAATAATAGTCCAATTTAAAGAAAAGGGCAAAACATCAATTGAATCACGACCTGGTCGACCTGGGCCTTCTGACAGATGTCTTCGTTTTGTTCGAAGATCTGTTGAAAACAACCCTCGTTTAAAAGCTTCAGAAGTGGCAGAAAAACTCAAAATTAGCCCAAGAACAGCAGTAAACTATCTTCATCAGATTGGTTATTATGGACGTGCAGCTATATCTTGTGTTCGAGGCATGTTCTAGGATGGGTATATTACAATCTAAAAAAAGGAAACGAATATTAGTCATAATAATGGCAAAAAAATTTGGATGCATACATTTTACCATAAAATTAAGGGTGTCTATTTACTTCTTGCATGACTCTGTACATAAATGATATCGACGGTGGCATCGTCAGTCGGATCGCCAAATTCGCTGATGACACCAAGCGTGGGGCCAATGTTGGGACGCCCGAAGCGATCGAGGAACTGCGTGCGGACCTAGGTAGGATAGGAGAGTGGTCCGAAAAATGGCAAATGCCGTTTAACTTGGGTAAATGCAAAGTGATGCACATTGGCTACGCCAATCCCAAGTCGGACTGCTCGATGTTGGGGAGTCATACCGAGGTGACTGATTTAGAAAAGGACTTGGGTGTGCTAATTGGCAGCGACCTTAAGTTTACGAAACAGTGCGTACAGGTGGAAAAGAAAGCCCAGAAACTATTGGGTTATATCAGGAGGCAATTTCAGTTTCGGAACAAGGAGATTGTGCTCTCTCTGTACAATTCCCTTGTTCGGCCGCACCTGGAATATGCTGTGCAGTTCTGGTCGCCCACCCTCAGGAAAGATATTGAGAGGCTGCAGGAAGTGCAGGCGAGGACCACAAAGTTAATCCCTTCCGTTAGGCATATGGGCTACAATCGACGGTTACGCGCCTGAACTTCTTTTCGCTGGAAACTCGGAGGCTGCGCGGACAACTGTTCGAGGTTTTCAAGCTCTTACGCGGGTTCAACGATGTCGATTTTAGAAGTATGTTTAGTTTAAATGATAACCCAACAAAATTTTCCGTGGCACCCGTTGCCATTGGTACCTCCTCGGTATGGGCCGCAAGGCCTTTTGAGGTACTTCTTTTCCTTGTAACTCCTTGTAACACTCTCTCTCTCTCTCTCTCTCTCTTTCCATCCTCTCTCTCTTTCTCTCTCCATCCTCTCTCTCTCTCCCCCTCCTCTCTCTCTCTCTCTCTCTCTCTCTCTCTCTCTCTCTCTCTCTCTCTCTCTCTCTCTCTATCCTCTCTCCAACAGCAGTTAGTCCCCCTCCAACAGCAGTTAGTCCCCCTCCAACAGCAGTTAGTCCCCCTCCAACAGCAGTTAGTCCCCCTCCCCCAGCAGTTAGTCCCACTCCCCCAGTAGTTAGTCCCACTCCCCCAGTAGTTAGTCCCACTCCCCCAGTAGTTAGTCCCACTCCCCCAGTAGTTAGGTCAACTGCGTCGGGAAACGACTCAGGCCAGTTAGGAAAAATCACAACTTAAAATCACTCAAAACTGTTCTCTTCAATGCTAGGTCAATTAGAAACAAACTAATGGAATTTGTAGCCCTTGTCAAAACTGAGAACTTTGATGTCATCGGAATAACGGAATCCTGGATTCATTCTGAATCAAGGGACTTTGTAGGAGAATTTGAAATGGTAGGTTACAAAATGTTTCACAAAGATAGGAACGGAAGGGAAGGCGGCGGTGTACTTTTGTATGCTCGGGACTCCTGCACCCGGTAAACAGTAATATCGTATCTGCTCATGAAATGTTGGGAATTGATCTAAACCTAAATAATAAAGTAGTGCAGCTACTTCTAGTATATAGATCACCTCACTACCCCGTTGATAAGGATATAAACTTGTATAACAAATTAAGCAGAATAGTGAATAATAAGATCAGTGTGATTTTGGTGGTTTTAATTGTGGTAATGTAAATTGGGAAAACAAAACAGCTGATGCTGAGGGCTCAAGACTGTTGGAATTTGCCGATGATAACTTATTAAGTCAATGGGTTGACGGGCCTACAAGGGGTAATAATAAAGTAGACCTCATATTCACGAACGAATATGACCTAGTCTCTAACCTGACTATTGGTGAAAATTTAAGTAACGGCGATCATAATTTGATTAGGTTTGACCTCAGGGTTCCAGTTAATACACGCGAAAAGACTCGCGAAAGACTGGATTTCTCGAGAGCAAATTTTGAAAACTTCCGAAGTAGTTTAGACACACTTGAAGTTCTAATAAGTGAGGATGTCAATGTCACCTGGAGCTCATATAGGGATCAATTTAGAATATTACAGAACACTTTTATACCCACTAAAATGGTTTCCTTGTCAACAAAGTCACCGAAATGGTTTAACAACGAAATTAGGAGGGCTATTACGGGAAGAAATAGAGCCTACAAACTACTTAAGTCGCATTTCAACCACACTAATTCAGAAACTATGTAAACCTACGTAGGAGGGTTAAGTCCTTAATTAGATCAGCCAAACGTGATGAAGAAGCTAGAGTTGTCGCACTCTGTAAAGTTAACCCTAAAGAATTTTTTGCCCATGTTAATAGCAGAAAGCCAATTAAAAATTCTGTAGGCCCCTTAAAAGATAGAAATGGCGTACTGAAATTCGGTGATAAAGATATAGCTAATATGTTAAACGAGTTCTTCGTTACAGTCTTCACGGAGGAAGACACAATAGAAGTGCCAAGTCCTCGGATTAAATATGACGGTGACCAGCCCGTAGAGACCATAAGTTTTACGAGAAATTAGGTACAGCAATTAATTGACAAGATGAACAAATACAAATCACCTGGCCCCGACTTATTTCTTCCAAGGGTATTAAAGAGGTTAGCCACAATGTTGTTGACGACTTAGTAACCATATTCAAACAATCAATCGAGTTAGGGAAAGTTCCAACCGACTGGAAGTTAGGAAATGTAACACCAATCTTTAAAAAGGGTGATAGGGAAAATCCTTGTAATTATCGCTCGATCAGTTTAACATCAGTTGTCGGCAAACTGTTGGAATCAATCACTACAAAACGTATTGTGTATCACCTTGAATCTAACAATCTAATTTTTTATTCTCAACATGGATTTAGGCGACATAGATCCTGTCTGACAAACCTGTTAGATTTTTTCCATAATATGCATACACTGTACGATGCAAGTAGGGCAATAGATATAGTGTATCTCGACTTTCAAAAAGCCTTTGACAAAGTCCCTCACGCTAGATTGATAGCTAAAGTCAAAGGACTAGGAATCACCGGGCTCGTTTCCAACTGGATTGAGGATTGGTTAAAATATAGAAAGCAGAGAGTGGTAATAAATGGAGTGGCTTCGGAGTGGGCGCCCGTCACGAGTGGTGTCCCACAGGGTTCCGTTCTGGGTCCTTTACTTTTTATCATCTATATTAACGATATAGACATCGGGCTTCTAAGTGCAATCTCCAAATTTGCAGACGATACGAAATTAGGAAGTAGTGTAGGTACTGAGGAGGGCGTAAGAACGCTTCAGAACGATCTTGACAGGTTGGGCGAATGGTCTGCTACTTGGCAGATGCCATTCAACTTGGACAAATGTAAGGTAATGTACATAGGTTATAAAAACCCGAAGACCGATTACTCTCTCTTGGGAAGGAACTTGACTGAGACCGATCTAGAGAAAGACTTAGGAGTCTATATCAGCAACGATCTGAAACCGTCGAAGCACTGTGCAGAAGTCGAAAAGAGGGCCTTAAAATTATTATGTTATTTAAAAGACAGTTCCAGTTTCGGTACAAGGAGACTGTAATGTGTCTTTATAATTCTCTAGTCAGACCTCAACTGGAATACTGTGCGCAGTTTTGGTCTCCATCCCTCAGGAAGGACATAGAAAGGTTAGAAAGAGTACAAGCAAGGGCTACAATATTGATCCCTTCAGTGAGAATGCAAAGCTACCAACGGAGATTGGAGCGCCTAAATCTGTTTAGCTTAGAGACGAGGAGGTTGCGGGGTCAGCTTATTCAAGTCTTGAAGATGCTCAAAGGAATAGACAGGGTAGATTACAGAAACTTATTCTCACTTAATGCCAATCCGACAAGAAATAATGGGTTTAAACTGGAACTAAAGACATTTAGGACCTCTGTCTGCAGAAATTTCTTTTCCTATAAAATAGTTAATATCTGGAACCAACTTCCCTCAGAGGTTGTTTCCAGTCAAAGTGTAAATGTGTTTAAAAATAGGCTAGACAAAGTACTGAATACTCTCATAGTTTAAGATTAAAACATAAGAAAACTCTGCAGGAGTTCGCTTGCACGGTCTCTCTGTGAGCAAGCTAAATATAGAGCTATTTATATTTCTCCACTTTCCTGTAAAATTTCCTTGGCTACTTTTCCAGGGTCAAGGTATTTTCTTCAACCTTTTACCGTACCTGCCTCTGGCAGGGAGGGAGCGGAGGGTGGGGAGAGAGCCTTCTACTTTTCTATCCAGTTTTCTACTACTGCTAGGACAGTTGAAAGAAAAATAAACTTATAATAACAGGAACCTCCCAGAGTGGACCGAAAGGTCTTTGAGGCTTCCTCTTGTCCTTGTAACTCCTTGTAACTCTCCATCCTCTCTCTCTCTCTCTCTCAGAAAGCCTTTGATAAGTTATCTCACCGCCGGCTAATGGCGAAAGTGCGCGCGCTGGGTATCGGTGGGGAAGTAGGTAGGTGGATTGAAAACTGGCTGAAGAATAGGCGGCAGAGGGTTGTAATTAAAGGGGTTAGTTCGGGTTGGGCCTCGGTCACTAGTGGGGTTCCTCAGGGTTCCGTTTTGGGGTCACTGTTGTTTATCATTTACATAAATGATATCGACGGTGGCATCGTCAGTCGCATCGCCAAATTCGCTGATGACACCAAGCTTGGGGGCCAATGTTGGGACGCCCGAAGCGATCGAGCAACTGCGTGCGGACCTAGGTAGGATAGGAGAGTGGTCCGAAAAATGGCAAATGCCGTTTAACTTGGGTAAATGCAAAGAATGATGGGGAGTAATATCGAGGCGACTGATTTGAAAAGGACTTGGGTGTGTTAATTAGCAGCTACCTTAAATTTACCAAACAGTGCGTAGAGGTTGAAAAGAAAGCCCTGAAGCTGTTAGGTTATATCAGGAGGCAATTTCAATTTCGGAACATGGAGATTGTGCTTTCACTGTACAATTCCCTTGTTCGGCCGCACCTGGAGTATGCTGTGCAGTTCTGGTCGCCCACCCTCAGGAAAGATATTGAGAGGCTGGTTGTAATTAAAGGGGTTAGTTCGAGTTGGGCCTCGGTCACTAGTGGGGTTCCTCAGGGTTCCGTTTTGGGGTCACTGTTGTTTATCATTTACATAAATGATATCGACGGTGGCATCGTCAGTCGCATCGCCAAATTCGCTGATGACACCAAGCTTGGGGGCCAATGTTGGGACGCCCGAAGCGATCGAGCAACTGCGTGCGGACCTGGGTAGGATAGGAGAGTGGTCCGAAAAATGGCAAATGCCGTTTAACTTGGGTAAATGCAAAGAATGATGTGGAGTAATATCGAGGCGACTGATTTGAAAAGGACTTGGGTGTGTTAATTAGCAGCTACCTTAAATTTACCAAACAGTGCGTAGAGGTTGAAAAGAAAGCCCTGAAGTTGTTAGGTTATATCAGGAGGCAAATTCAGTTTCGGAACATGGAGATTGTGCTTTCACTGTACAATTCCCTTGTTCGGCCGCACCTGGAGTATGCTGTGCAGTTCTGGTCGCCCACCCTCAGGAAAGATATTGAGAGGCTGGAGCGAGTGCAGGCGAGGGCCACAAAGTTAATCCCTTCCGTTAGGCATATGGGCTACAATCGATGGTTACGCGCCCTGAACTTGTTTTCGCTAGAAACTCTGAGGCTGCGCGGTCAACTGATCGAGGTTTTCAAGTTCTTACGCGGGTTCAACGATGTCGATTTTAGAAGTATGTTTAGTTTAAATGATAACCCAACTCGCAACAATGGTTGGAAGTTGGATTTGAAGCGGTTTAGGACTAGTGTGTGTGGGAATTACTTTACGTATAAGATCTGTCACACGTGGAACAGGTTACCTTCGGAAGTAACCTATAGACTACCCCTCAAGCCTACTCTCAACACTTAGATTCCCCTAAGACACAGGCGTCTTCAAGTAACATGAATGCGTAGAGATCTAAGGTGTTAGATTCCATATTATATAATTTATGTGCTAGGTTTAAGAACGCTGGCATTGAAGGAAGGGACAGTAAAAGCGATAATAGGTTTAATGAAGGAAGTGGAATGAGGATGGAGGTAAACGTTGCTATGTCGAAGGAAACGAGGTTGGGTGGGGAATTACGAAGGGAGGAGGAAAGGGAGCCAGAGATTATTAATCTAATTCAGCCACCACGTTCTCCTGATATGAATCCGATTGAAAACCTTTGGGCAATAATGATTAACGAATGGGAGCAACTCAATGAAAGAACATTTGAAGCACTTTTAGCTCACACGAGGAATAGTTGGGAGAGCTTACGTCGAACACCAAACATTCCCTACAATCTGGCCTCTTCTATGCTGCAACGATTGCAAGAAATTATTGATGCCGGAGGAAGCTATACGAAATACTGATGTTAAAGCCATGACGTAAATGTGTATCGAATATATATTTATGTTAATATAGAATTTTATTATATTTTTATGTTTGACATCTATAAAAGTATATACTGTGACTATGAAAGAACTTTACTTATCCTTAGTTAGAATCTTTTCTTGCAATGTCTACGCTCGTGGAGATGATAATATATGCATTGTTGAAACAAACTAAAAGAAGGTAATAGTTTCAAGAAAAAAATAAAAACTGGCAACATCGAGGCCATCACATGTTTATGGGAATTGTCATATGATATGCTACCAATAAACTCTTATATAATCACTGCCCAACACCAATTTTGCTGATTTAATTCTAACACCTGTTTTTAGGTAACTTTGGTGTGCTGATTTCAAAAATCACCTTAGTTTTTGCCTATCACGTCAGGTTTTCGAGCAATCAAATACGGAGATATCACATTTTGGCACGGTTATGCCCAATTTTTTTTCTTTTCAAAAAATAAGTTTTTACATACTCAGAATCAGCATGGAAAAGTAAACAATTGTGCAGGGAGTGAACTTTAATATACAATGGTAATATTGACACATAAAGTGATTAAAAGTGTTTAAATAAGCAAAAAATGAATCCATGATCATGACGTCACGCTCACACCTGGGGAAATCACAGATACCCAAGATTTTAATATGTTGTACATGACCTTTAGATTTAATGCATAGATTTGCGTATTCCACAGATAAAATTTTAACAGCAAAACAGCTGTTAACAGGTCTCAAAAATCATCAATTTTGATAGGTGCCCTTCATGGATCACCCAAAATAGGCATATTGCATTGCACATTGCACGAAAACCTGATGTGATGGACAAAATCTGAGGTGATTTTTGAAATCAGCACATCAACATTATCCAGAAACAGGTCTTAGAATTAAATCACCAGCAGAAAATGTGTTTTTTGTTGGGCAGTGTAATAGTATATACAGTATACTATATTACGTAATAATTACGATGAACAAATCAAATGCAAATTTCTCTGATTCACGGCCCACCAGTCTTGCTTTAGACTAATGACTTTCATAAGATGGAATAGGTTACCACTTAAAACAACGGATAAACTATCTATTAGTGAGACGACCGTGACTTCCTCGAAATGCGAGCGCGTGAGAGGTTCACTGAGGAATTTGATCATTAGATTCTTCACGTAGGATATGTATCACAAACAACAATACTGAAAACAATTCCCAACAATTACTTAATATCAATCATTGCATTTGAGCAAATAATTTAGACCTGCGTCAAAATAACTTAGGTATCATGCCATGATTTGGGATATTTTCCGAATTAGTCGTTCTCTATAGTCTACAGTATATATTGAGACAGTATAATGTAATGCCCAGCTAATATTATAATGACTAGGATTGCTCCATAACCATCCCAACATCCCGAAACTTGGTCATTCTGCTTCTTAATCATTTGTATTTTAAACACTAAAATGTAGCAGAAGTGACTCAATAATGGACGTCATTGATGGGGTTAGAGCAATTATGTGCACCAATCCGAACACACCTCCGCTGCCATAAGGACCGCCCATTTTATACCTAACAGACTAGCTTAGGACGAGACAGAGGCGCGAGACTTATTGTAAGCACTGTACAAATAATTTTACATATACACAAACAATTTGATAGGATATTGATCTATCATTCTATTTTTTAGTTGTCATAGAAATACGTTAATTAAGTTATCTGATTAGATGCGCTTTTATAGTTGAAGATCATTTTTAGAAAATTATTTATTTTCCCCACTTTAAAATATTACAAAATTTCTATTAGGTATCCTAATATCATTATGCCTGTCGCTGTAAGTAAGAAAATAGCAATTATTTTCCATTTTGTGAAAATTTCGGACCCCCTAGGCCTACAAAACCAATTTTCCCCTTTTCTTCATCAAAAATTGTTGATTTTCGGAAGTCTTTCGGTTATAAATTTGGGATCAAGTAAAGATAATCCCTCCCAGGTCACACTAGTAAAGCAAATCCCTCCCAAAAATGACCAAGTAAAGATAATCCCTCCCAGAAAGTAAAGTAAAGTGAAGCAGTCTGACATAAGGATAAAAATTAAGTGAATCTTTTTTTAAAAAATGACTTATTTGAAAAAATTTATTAAAATTCATTTATTACAATGGATCAAGTAAAGATAAGCACCCCCAACCTTTTTTAGTTAGCTTTATAAGGCTAGCTAACGAAAATATCACGACTTAACCTAACCAATCGTTAGGTCAACTGTACGCCCTTGACGATTGGTTAGGTTAGGTCGTGATATTTTCGTTAGTTAGCCTTATAAAGCTAACTAAAAAAGGTTGGGGGTGCTTAACTTTACTTGATCCAAAGACTTTAATTAAAGCGGTATTGCGGTAAAGTGGTATTACCAACTTTACCAAGTAAAGATGATCCCTCCCAAAAAATGATCAAGTAAAGATAGTCCCTCCTTTTTCTGTTGGGAGGGATTATCTTTACTTGATCCTAAATTTGTACCAGTCTATTGTTTATCTATAATAATAATAATAATAATAATAATAAAAAGACGTGTGTGTGTGTGTGTGTGAGTTCCAGCCATCAGCCATAACTCCAAAATGGAAGCAGTTACAAACATGAAACTCACACACATATTGATTAGATCCCGAGGTTGTGCACGTGGGTGTTAATAAATTAAATAATTAATTTTAAAACATTAAATGACGTCATCAAGATCATTACGAAACCTATGGTAAAATTATTGAATACCCGGTTAGGTTCATTGAATGCCAGGTTAGGCCATCTGTACGCCCTTGACGATTGGTTTGGTTAAGTCGTGATATTTTCGGACCTTTTCCAGTTTGTGTACCGTTTTTCATATAATTTATTTTTAAAACTAACGAAAATATCACGACTTAACCTAACCAATTATCAAGAGCGTACAGTTGATCTATTAGTAAATAGTAAATACTATTCCAGAAACAAACAATGTTATAATTAATAATAGATCAACTGTACGCCCTTGATAATTGGTTAGGTTAAGTCGTGATATTTTCGTTAGTTTTAACAAAAATATCCTCAAAAATAAATTATATGAAAAACGGTACACAAACTGGAAAAGGTCCATATTTTCGTTGGCTTTAACGAAAATATCATGACTTAACCTAACCAATCGTCAAGGGTGTACAATTAACCTAACCGGGCATTCAATTAACGTACCCGGGCATTCAATTAATCTAATCGGGCATTCAGTTAACCTAACCGGCCATTTAATTAACCTAATCGGGCATTCAGTTGACCTGACTGGGCATTCAATTAACCTAACCGGGCATTCAGTTTACCTAACCGGGCATATATATATATAGCGTTCAACATCCACCCCGGCAACGCCGGGTCGCTCCGCTATTATTGAATACCCGGTTAGGTTCATTGAATGCCAGGTTAGGTCATCTGTACGCCCTTGATGATTGGTTAGGTTAAGTCGTGATATTTTCGCTAGCTTTAACGAAAATATCATGACTTAACCTAACCAATCGTGAAGGGTGTACAATTAACCTAACCGGGCATTCAATTAACGTACCCGGGCATTCAATTAATCTAATCATCTAATCGGGCATTCAGTTAACCTAACCGGCCATTTAATTAACCTAATCGGGCATTCAGTTGACCTAACTGGGCATTCAATTAACCTAACCGGGCATTCAGTTTACCTAACCAGGCATATATATATAGCGTTCAACATCCACCCGGCAACGCCGGGTCGCTCCGCTAGTTATTAGCTATTTTCTAAGAATTGAAGCCTGGAGATGTTAATTATTTCAACCTATCAAACAACATACTGTAAATTAGAGATTTTTTGTACAGCAGTAAATTCCAATGTAAATTTTTTATTATTATACATAGATTTTAAAATCCTCTATAAACAGCTACAGACTTATAATTATACACCTACTGTTCTTTTGTCTTAAGAGGCAAAGGATCTGCTAAGAAAGGAAACTTACTAAGGATCTAGGTTGCAGGGCTTATATATGTAGCGGATCGACAAAAAATAGACCAACAAATCGACAGACATACTTTCTTTCCACGCTACCATAAAACAGTTTGGAACACACGTGGGCAAGAGTCAAACAATGGAGCGTCTATTTTTCCCCAATGGGAGCGAACGAAAACCGTTAACAACTAAAAGACGCGTGGACAAAGCGTCTTAAGAATGAAGTCTACGTCACAGGCCTACGGTATAAAAGGAGCTTCCACTTATACTCACTCTCACTCACCCGTACGCTCACCATCGAACGTCCACCAACCGCTTTCCGGCCCCCTGGCCGGGGGCCACGGCCGCTACTTTCTTCAGGGCTACAATTTGTCTTCACGTAAGATCTACAGACCACCTGCAGAAGCAATCTTTCGAGGCCCAACCGGAATCACTTCGGGCCTGCGGTTTGCCGGGTCGGCCTTCAAGTTTCTCTACATTCCTCGAGATATATTCAGCATCCCAGGCCGACACCTGCACCTCATAAGGCCAGCCTGCACCTCGAGAAGTAACATCACCTCAGGTTTTCGAACGAAGCCTATCATCCATCATCTCAAGAGGCTTAATGGACAACGAAAACCAGAATCTGCGTAATAGGTTCGTCTTCAACCCGCCTTCAACAAAGTTTACGTCACCATAAGCTAAGTACATCATATTCTAAGTACTCTTGAAGCCTACATTAGCCTACCGCCGAACGGTAGGCTATACTCCCAAAGTGTGTATTTACGCGTTCCAACTGACTCTCGTGAAAGAACGCAGTAGGCCTGTCATCCAATTCAAGTGTCATTTCAATACCGTTATTCCGCGTATCATCCGTCATTATGTTCAGTTCATATATTTGTGTTAACCAAATGTTCTCTTGACGTAATCATTTAACATCACATAATGATCTTCTATATAAAATGATATTTTGTATTTGTCAAGCATTTCAATTCATTATTATTAGGCCGCATCAATTATTCTATGTGCATCCATGCAATCATTTAGCCTATTTAATCAGTGTCAAGTATTCTATTCAATGCACCAAACGCACGTGCATTCTTTATATCATGCTAGGCCTATTCAATGTTCCATGTCGCATGCCATTTACATACCATCGATGAGTACAGTACTTATTGCGTGTAAATTAACTATTAACATTTCATCCTATTAGCTAAGTCCATGTCATAAGCACAACGTAAAACTACCAATTAATTACTGTCAATTCTTTGTTATATCACAGTGAATAAAATAACGGATTTATTTTCATAATAAACTACAAAACCCATAAGGTGTCTTTTATAACCTTAACATTAATTTGCTTGAGCGTAAATCAAGCTGGTGACCCTCGCTGCCATTTCGGTCACTTCCAATAGTATGGTGGATCTACTCAAATAGCCTTTCATTAATAAGTAATCAGTCAGTCATTGCCTTAATCAATCGTTGCATACAATTAAATCATTATCACCTTAAACGGTTAAAACCAGGTCCACTATATATATATATATATATATATATATATATATATATATATATATATATATAGCGAAGGTAGGCCTTCAACTTCTATTTACCTTAGTAAACAATACATATGTAAATATGAGTTGTGTAATGCATACTATCTCACTTAAGGTCTTACTCCTTTATACAGATACAATCTCTATATTACTCTTCAGATGAGCTTTTGTCACGTTAGTTAGGGCTTTCCCACCAAACTGGGGCTGTACTTATTCATATAAACTCAGTGTGTGTGTGTGTGTGTGTGCGCGCGTGTGTGCGCGCTCTAAATAGGCTATGAAAATATAAAGTCATCATTAGGAGTCTTCCTAAAAGCATTCATTTTCTAGTTTGAGAATATACAAAACCTGGTTTAAAAAATCATGGCTAACTAAATTTCCTATTTATAATACAAATAAATTTAACTGATTCTACTGAAGAGGAAGTTCAGAAGGTAATAAATCTGCTTTTCATGGAGGCAGAAGATGCCCTAAACTAATTCATGGTTGTATTACACTAGGCTATAATGACTCTGTTAGAAATAGGATAAGAAATGAAATGTGTACATTTTGAATGGCATGGGAAAGCGAGTATCTAGAATTGCGTGTCTGAAGCTCTGAAAGCTTCATTTGCATCCTCATACTTAGACAAATTGGGCTTCTCATCAGTGGTTGTAATTAAAGCAAAGCAGTGAAATGCTATTTTGTGTTCAGTCTATCCAGCCAAATATAAGAAACCTATGTAGACAAAAGTTATGAAGATTATGACTAACAGAAAATAATCTGATGTAAAACATTACGCAAGTTTTTCACTTTTTGAAAAAATAGTTCATCTGATTTTTCATAGTTTTAGTAAGCTAGTAAAAACTGAGTTACATGGAAAGGAATTAACCTTAGAAGGACAGTGTAGGACTACACACATAGTGACTAGTGTCATGTTTATGTAACCCCATAATTACATTTATATGTAGGTTGAAGCAAACAATTTATTGTTACTAATCAAAAATATAAACTAACTTTCATACAATTAAAGACATCATTTCCAGTAAAACAAATATACTTTTATGGTAATAGGTCACACTGGCTTCATAAATAACAATGCAGGAAGTTGATTTGAGATAAACCTATTCAAATTTTGGAGTTTTGTTGGGCCAAACATTCAGTTGTAAGGTTAAATTAGAACTGTATATTGATGAGTATACAAGGTGTCCCAAAAGTCAGTTTACCTTTTCAATCCTGATGATTATTCTAAACATTATGACACAATTTTTTTTACAGCAAAAAGCCAGCATGTCTTCAGGACCTTAAAGACTACATTTGTGAAGAATTCCAGCTCTTAAGCAATGATAAAGAACTATGTAAAGCAATTTGCCGGTCAACCGTTGACTGATACAAGATGTGCATCGAACAACATGGACGACATTTTGAACAGTTATTGTAACCAGAACTATTCTCATGTTTTGTAAATATGTTACAGAATTTTTTTTGGTACTTGCGTATTAACGGGGGCCACCACATATTGATGATTGGTTAGGTTAAGTTGTAATATTTCGTTAGTTGAAAATTTCTAATCCTAATCCTAATTTCTAAGCCTAAATTTTTTTTTTTTTTTCAGAAAATTGTATAAAAATATATTTTAAAAAATATTGCTATTTAAAAAATATGATGTATTAGAAATTTTCAACTAACAAAAATATTACAACTTAACCTAGCCAATCATCAATATGTGGTGGCTCCCCCTTAATACGTAAGTACCTTTTTTTTTCTTTGTTTTCTAATGTTTCGATGGTTTGTAAATATATTTATGAAACAAGTTTTTTTCTTTGTAGTAAACTCACCTTAGGAGAACATTTTCTTCGGTAAACTGACTTTTGGGACACTCGCTACAGCTAACTACAGCATTTTACCACTAGCAAAGTACCAATTTGTTTTAGTAAGAGATAATTTGTAAGTACAGGGTGTCTGTGTAGTAATATTAAAAAAAAAAATATGTTCAATTAGATTATGAAGGAACAATTTTTAATGTTAGATAGCTAATTAGTTGGGTCTAATTATAGTAGCTACTTGCTATTAACTTAAAACATTCATTAATCAGTTTGATACAGTTTCCATGCGTGCAACCACTTCATCTGTTTACTCATCACAATCTTCCACAACTATCCTCTTACCTCCAACAATACACAACTCAATCCTTCCTCTTCTCTTAACATTCTTGGCATTCCCTTTTCTCACATATACTCTCTTTGTGAAACAGTAAGCGATTAGGTATGCTGTACCAGCTCTACAGTTTCTTCACCGCACTCAGTTGCTATCTCTGTACAAGGGTCTTGTACAGTACACTTCCTTCAAAGGAGAGCATGCAGTACCAAACTTTAGACGCATTCCTTTTCTGTCCAACTCTCTAATACAAGGGTTAATCAGTACCTATTTTCAATCTTTCATCTACTCTACTGGTCAGCGCTGGAACAATCTTCCTCAATTCATCTTTCCCCTGTCTATGACCTCTAATCTTTGAAATGCCTAGGCATCTCAGAAACATTGAACCTTGATTTTGGTTCTTCTTCCTGTATGGGAGGGGCGTTTCTGCAGGCATTCGCCCTTGGCCCACCCTTCCATCATAAAAAAACCCATGCTAAATATGATATAATTAATTTTTTATAAAGAGACAGGGTTTACTAGCCCTTGCATCTCTCCTATAACCTGGCGTGCCTTGTACGGGTGGCACGCTTTCATACATATATCTTTTGAAGAACATGTACTAATTGTTGCCATATCTTAACGTCTCTCTCTCTCTCTCTCTCTCTCTCTATATATATATATATAAATATATATATAAATATAAATATAAATATAAATATATATATATATAAATATATACCGGGTGTCCGAGAATTATCTGTACAATTTTTGGCTGTTATTAAAAGTCAACCATGAAGTGTAGAAATTCCAGTGTTGTCCCATTTTACAGAGAAATTCATTAAGTTTTTGCTGATAACAAGTTTTGACAAGTTTTTTTTTTTTGTACGCGGGTGACAGACATTGATGATTTAAAAGCAAGAATCACAGCTGCTATTGAGCGAATTGATGTGGGTATGCTGCAGCGTACATGGCAACATTTGGATTATCGATTGGATGTTTTGCGAATCACTGATGGAGCACATATCGAATGTTTGTAACAACGTTACTTTAATAAAAGAAACATTTGAAAATACAGATTCTAAATAATCTTGTTTAAGAATTTTACGTGTGTTATCAAGAATTTTATTAAAAGATGAAATTGTACAGATAATTTTCGGACACACTGGAATTTCTAAAAAACTTGTCAAAACTTGGTATCAGAAAAAACTTAATGAGATTCTCTGTAAAATGGGACAACACTGGAATTTCTACACTTCATGGTTGACTTTTAATAACAGCCAAAAATTGTACAGATAATTCTCGGACACCCTGTATATTAGTGTGGTCTAAAAAATGAAAATGAAAAAATATATTGCTCCTGATATTTGATCATATTTTGCTACAACTAGTAATGTGTAAATGAAAAACTGGATCGATTTATGCATATTTAGAGGTGGCGCAATTCAAGTCTTAGTATCATTATACTATACTGTTTGGGGTGACAAATTTCTTCAATTTGCGGAACCCTTAAATATTAATGGATTCAGCTCAAAATCCGGTCTGAGGTCTTTTTCTATATAAGGAATGACAAAATGCATCGGGAACTCTTATTTGTGCACTTTAATTTTAATTTTATTTGTGTATTTTAATGGTAAAAAATTAAAATACACAAATAAGAGCTCCCAATGCATTTTCCATCCCTTATATGGAAAAAGACCTCAGACCGGATTTTGAGTTAAATCCATTAATATTTAAGGGTTCCGTACGCAAGTTTGAAGAAATTTGCCACCCCAAGCTGTATAATGATACTAACGCTTCGAGTTGCGCCACCTCTAAATATACATGAATTGAGCAGATTTTCATTTCTAACTTTGTTTGTTGTTGTGAAATATGAGCAAATGTCAGGAGAAGTATAGTTTTCATTTTCACTGTTTTGGACCACCCTAATATATATATATATATATATATATATATATCGGGTGGCTAAAAAAAAACGACTTGAGATTTCAACATCAATAACTTCAAAAATATGCAGTTCACACTTCCAAAATTTACATAACTTTTATCTCAATCTATTAATAAGCCATCATAAAAATTTAATTTCAGACCTCTACATAAAATACTTTTTCCACAGCTGAGGGAACAATGAGGTATGGTGAAAAAAACGAATATCATAAATCCTAGATGTGTATAGCTGTACCTGGCAACTATTCGAAGACTTGTAGTAGTTTCCTAAGTGTATGGATAATCTGTTAGTCTCTGAAAAACGTCAGATGATATAGGCTACGCCCATCTTAAATACTGTTTTCTAAATTTACCCTTCAAATTATGGTTCTAACTAATGGTAAGACAGCGGTGATTGAAAAGTGTTTCTTGGAAAAAAGATGGACTGGGGCAAGAATTTTGAGGTAATTTCCAGGAATAACTTGTAATGTTACGTCTGTGAATAGAATAACTAAAAATCTTAAAGCAACCAGTTCGACGGCACGGAAGTGTGGAAGTGGTCGGCCTAAAACAGTTTACACTCAGACAATATAGCAATGATCGAAATGATGAATTTAGGTATAATTCGAAGTTCCGTACAAAGAATGCAGAGAACGGTAGGACTTAAAGGATCCATGTTTCAAGACGTGACAGCAATAAGAGCTAAAAAGAAAATTCGTTGTAGAAAATTGCTTCATAGATTTTCGTCCAATGATGTTAAAAAATAGTTTTACAGATGAAAAAGATTTCACCATCGATATTGCTTGGGCTACGTCGTAGCCAATGTCGTAACACCGCTTTCCGTTGATCAGTGAAGTTAAGCGACATTGCGTCTGGGTAGTAGTTGGATGGGAGACCGTCCTCCGTGTCCAGATTATGTAGCGACCCGTGGTTCGGATCCGACGTTAAGTTGTAGGTCCCCTCTGTCATATGACCTTAGATGTTGCGAAGGAGGTTAAATAATCCCAATCATTATTATTATTATTACCGAAATTGCTCGAAACTCCTGGAACGATGTTGTTTATGGTCGGCGTAAGAAAGACATTCCTCCATCGAGACTTTACCACCAGACGAGTCGGTTTTCCAAAAAAATCATGGTATTTGCAGGTGTATCGTGGAATGGAAAGACGAAAATTAATTTCATTTCAGAAAATAAAAAAAATTAATTCAGAAACCTATGTAAATCTCTTAGAGGAGAATCTTTTGCCTGACTGTCGGCGCTGTATTGTGGAAACTATTTCATACTCAACAAGATGGTGCTGCAGCTCATACTACCAAGTTCACACCGGATTATTTACAACAGAATGTAGTCAACTTCATTGGAAAAAACGACTGGTCCCCGCAATCACGTGATTGCAATCCCATGGATTATTGCATATGGAACACTAGCAGAGAAGATTTATGAAGGTCAAACAGAAACGTTTACAGAAATGCAATTAAAGAAACAAATACTCGAATGTTGGGACAAAATAACATTAGCAGAAATCAGAAAATGTATCATGTCGTGGAATAAAAGGTTAAGATTAGTTTGTAAGCAGGACGGCGGACATATTGATAATATTTGTTGAGAAGATGTGAATAATACCTTTTTTTCAGTTTATGATATTCGTTTTTTACCATACCTTATTGTTCCCTCAGCTGTGGAAAAAGTATTTTATGTAGAGGTCTGAAATTTTTATGATGACTTATCAATAGATTAAGGTAAAAGTTATGTGAATTTTGAAGTATGAACTGCATATTTTTGAAGTTATTGATGTTCAAATCTCAAGTCGTTTGTTTTGGGCCAACCGATATATATAGACTAAACGACTACCCACCGAAGAAGCAGAAACTGATTAATGCAAATACAACGTATGTTGAAATTAAAGACGATTTACGAAAGAAATTAATTATAGGTTTAGTATATAGGGGTACCCCTCACACTAACGATAGTGATAACAGGCTTCAGGAGCAAATTTTTAGTGTAAGTAGCGAACATGTTACCATATTTATGGACGCTCTTCATTTACCTTAGAGCGAATGTCGTTTTACAGACTAATTCCGCTCGTGTAAGGTGGGGTTTGCTCGAAAGTCCGCCTTTTTCAATTGGTCAAGTAAACCCCTAGATAGCACAATATTCCAGGCTTGGCTTCCCACTTATATATTGTAATATTCTGCTTAATTATGTATATCAATTACATAAATTGTTTTTTATTTTCGATCTATTATGTCCGCAGAGATAGAGAGAGAAAGCAATCGGGAATATTAAAAAATCAGCCTATATCCTATATCGGGGCGTTCTCGAATGAGTGAACTAACGTCAGGGGTGTGTGTGTGTGTGTGTGTGCTTTGTTCCCGTGAGTATATGACTGTATATATATATATATATATATATATCTGTGTGCTTAGCCCACATGTGGAGAGAGAGAGAGAGCGAGAACATAATTCAGAACTGAATAACTGTACATTTTTACGAATAAATAAAGTTATTAGAGAGGATCTCTGTATTGACGCATCTGGCAACTTTTCCGCCAGCTGATGGGAAAGTCGCCAGATATGCTAATACGGAATGGCGAATCATACTTTGTTATTATACTACTTGGGGACTTTTCTCGAATTAAAACTCGTTCATTAAATAAATAAATAAATTTTTGTCACTAATTTATCTATTCCCTTTTAAAATTCGTAAAAATTTAACAACTGCAGGTATTTTGTACCTTCGATCGTATTAACTAACCAGAGCATATGAGAAAATTGCATGGTTTATGTAGAGTAGAGGTATCTTGTTACGTTCTTGATGTGGAATATGTGTGTGTGAGTGTGTGTGTGTGTGTAAGTTTTGTTTTAGTTTTTCTATACAAACCGACATGCAAATATGCATACACACCCACATATATACACATACAACTGCCATGTTAGATTACCCTCTCCCCCGTTCATGCATACCTCCCTCTTCCCCTTGTTTGGGTTAGGTTACCCGCTTCCCCCTTGGAGGGTCCAAACTCACTCTCCCCGTTGTTGCATAACCCCCTCCCTTCTTGGAGGGTCTAGCCCCCTCTCCCCCATTACTGATCATCTTGCATGCAATTGATTTGTACTCTCACATTTTGCCATCATGCTACTAGGTTCTCGGCTAGATGCCAGAAAGAGCGAGAATTAGAATTGGATAGGTTTTCGCCAACTTAGGCTGGCCCATATGGGTACCTTGTATATACCACATGGATCCCATATAGAGCCCATATCTTGCCCATTTGAATACCATTTATAAACTACATACAGCCCATCACTGGCCCATATGGGCTCTATATGGGACCCATATGGTATATACATTAGGGCGGATCGAAAATGAGGTTTTTAAACTTTTTTTCGAAATTCAAATATGGCTAGTGCGGAAAATATGTGGGTGCTATAGATAATGACTATGCATAAATATTAGTCCTGCGAAATTATATCTTCAGGTGCCACAAAGCCGTCGAAAAAAGTGAAATATAATGATTTTCTTATATTCTGCATTAGTACTATAACTGAAACTTACTTGTTATTATATATATTAAGTGTTCCAATTACCAAAATAGTTACTGAATTACGCAGCTCTTAGTTTATTTAGATCAATGTTCTTTTGATTAATGATCTAAATAATCCAGAACTCACCACGAGGAGGTGGCTGCGTGTCGAGCTCCACCCATGCCCTCCCAACCACCCATCCTTGCGCATGTTTTTTTCTATTAACGTTTTATTTAAACTTTATATTCAGCTTTACTTTCGAATGATGGCATTTTTTTACGTGACTGAAGTGTTGATCTTATGAAGCCATCTCGCGCGTTCAATCCAAATACTTTTGATGATGCTCAGTCACTAATTTTACCATTCTTTCTACTACTTGTGTATGACAAGGAATTTCTCGAATGGAGGGGTACTCTTGTTTTCTATGAATTCTTCAATCTCATTTTCTGTCAGGTGTCTTGTCACAGGTGGTTCAGTGACAATGCATTTTTGCCAATTAATTAAATCAGTATAATCAGTAGCTTCAAATTGAATAACAGGTACTGTGAAACGCCTCACAACTTTTTCCTTGTTTGTTTGCCTTGCTTTCTTTATTCGCCTCCACGCTAATTCTCTTATGGCGCTGCGGTCATCATGAATCATTGATGCTAGAATATTTTCTGGATTTGCAAAAAATGCATTTCTTTGTATGACAGGGTTTACAATATCCTTTACTTCGTCATTCAGTGTTCTTGATTAGTTCAATAGTTTTGAAAACATGTTTTGAGCCATTGACAAAAGACGTACTTTGCTTAATAGAAAACCACATTGGGATGTAGACCTTCATTATAAAAGAAGCAATGTTCATGAGGTTCTCAGATGGACTTACAGTTGAAACGTATAGACGAAGCAAACGATTTGCTGTAGTCAGCCATCGTGAATGTGCCATTTTGCCTGGACTACGATGAGCAAGATCTGGAGAGCAATATCCCTTTGTTATGGCCTGATGAATATCAATTAGATATTTTTGGTCGGTGCTAAGATCTTCACAGTCTACAGTTGGTTCCTCAGCATCAATCCTTTCAAACTCGACAATAGGAAGACTCTCACAGTTCTCTAATTCCCTGCCAATAGGACCGGTGAATCCGCGGGGGCCAGATGTTTTTCCATCCAGCTTTGCAACTAAATGGCGTAATGGCAATTCATTGGCATGGAGCTGGCACACTAAATGTTGAACTGGCTTCTTCAGCTTCAATTCTATAAGCCTTATAACGCCTCCCTTTTCTCCAGTGTTGACTGCTGCACCATCGCATCCAATGGCAACAAGGTTTTCCAGGTTCATGTCATTATTTCCAATATACTCAAACATTCCTTTACATATTTCTTCAGCTGATCCAGAATTCACAGAATAATGGCCCAAATTATCTGAACCAGGTTCTCTCACTAAAGTGATATGTTCTTCTGTTACCTTCTTCTGATATACTTTGGACTCTTTTTTTTTCTTGGAAGAGTGTAGAATCTTTTCGACCATCAAAATAGATTCCTCTGATTGGGACCTGATTTTGATCTTTCATAATTTCTGATCTCTTCTTTTGTCTTTCTCTTCTGATTTTACTCCTATCCACTACTTCAGATGTATTGTCAATAGAAACTTCTCCAATATCTTGCAATACTGCACTAACAATGAATGCTGCAGCTCGATCTGAAACTGCAGTCCTGTCACAAGCAGTAGCCACTGAAGGTAGATTTTTAGTTTTCCTTTTCTTGAATAATTGTTCTTCAGGTTGTTCGAGCTTTCTCTTCGAGCTAACTGACTCTGGAAATGTATCGTCTGATATTTCGCCAGATTCACTTTCACTTTGATGTCGATGATGATAATTCAACATTTGTATCCTGCAATTTCTCCTGTGAAGATTCTTTGGTGAGCCTCACAGCTTCTTTTTGCTTTCTTAGCAACGTAGATGCTTTTTTCTTTGAGAGTGTAATATCTACTCTATCAATAAACAGTTTTCTTTCACTCCTTTGATCTAAGAGGAACGTCACTTCTTCCTTTGGAACCGTTTTTTCTTTGGGACAAGAACATTGTGTTAGTACTTTGCACTTGCACGCTGCAATGTCAAAAAGTTTCGTGTGTGCTTCTTTTTTGAACATATCAATCTTTGCTTTGTAAGCTTCAGAATTTTTTCTGCTTTGGTATGGCTTCATAATGACACGATACTTTTCGTGGTAGCTTCTGAACATTGTTTCAATTCGCCTGTCTGACAGAATTGGGACGGAAGCACTTTCCCAAATTGTTTTCAATTTATCAACAACTTGTTCTAATATTTGAGATATTGAAGGATCTTTATTAGTATTCTGTTTCAAATCGTTTCTTACAAACAAGTAATATTTAAAAACTCCTTCGTATGTAGGAAGATTCCTGTGCCACAAATCTTCCCCCATACCAAACATGGGGCACTCAGTTGAGGCCCTGGTTGATTTTGCACAAACTCGAGACATTTTGAAAGTATACAAATCTGAAAAAGAAAGAGCTAATATCAATTATACGTTAATTTCAGTTAATAGTACATGGCAAACTTAGGGCAACACAATACAGAAATGCAAAATATATAAGAAATATAGTTTAGACTATCTGAGTAACGCCAACAACAGAACACCCACCTGCTACAAGAGCGACAGCTACACTGAACCGAGGTACTCACGTGACAGCTGAGTGAGCTGACTATAGAAACTGTTTTTAGAGAATAGAAACTTTTTTTAAAGGTTGACTGAGCTATTTTTATACAAGTGTGAATAAATTCTTGTCTATTGTGCATCGTGGACTCTTCTGTAATTATTGGTTAAAATCTGCTTTTTCATTTTTTTTCAATATTGAAGGTCATTGTGGCACCTGAAGATATTAATGTTATGATTTTAAATTTATACCAGCTTATTTTCTCACTACTACGCACATTTTCCACACTAGCCAATTTGAAAATTCGGAAAATGAGTTTTTCACTCCGCCCTAATATACATGGTACCCATAAGGGTACCACATGGATCCCGTGTGAAGCCCATATGTAGCCCATGTGTTGCCTACGTGGGGCCAATATGGGCACGTTTGCTGGGGTTTGGCTCCATATGAATCCAGCTTAGTGGGCAGCCCTTTTGATGTGCTGTTTCAAAGCTCCTTGGGTCGGAGGGATATTTTCAATGGCTCTGGTGCCTTTGGCAAACATTCTCTGCCTTGCTTTGTTAACCGTAGTTTCTTCAGGTGTCATTAAGTCTACCAGATGTCTACCATTTGATACATGTCATTTGTGAGGTCTTGCTGACATGTGGAAAGATTAGCAAATACAGGTATCACATTATTGAATACTCTCCAGAGGTCCCATGCTGACCTTTTACCTTTTCCTGCAAATGTTGTGTCATACCAGTTAGTACATGGGCAATGCAAATTCCCTCTCAGGTCCAATGCTCGAAACAATGGTATGAGCAGGGATGAGGCAGTAGTGCTTGCCAACTCCAAATGCAACCCAGAGTTCTGCTACTTCAAGGCAATGCACTTTGGCTACTGCAAGCACTACGACATCTGTGCCAATTGCTTTCACGAAAAGCCTTGTGCGTCCATGTCGGCTGCATGAGCAGCATGTAACATCATTCTGGTATCAGCTTCTCATGAGAACATAGCTCACTACCAACTCTTTTCTCATCATTACATTCATGGGCAGTGAGAACCTGACAAAGGTGTGAAGTATAAAGCTCTTTCTGTTCAACATCTATTTCTGAGAGCTTCTTTGAAAGAAAACAAAAGAGTTCTGTCTTGTGACTGTTTCGCAGAAAGGAAGCCCAGTCTTTTAGAATGGTTGTATTATCCACGACACGTCTTCGAGAGCCCTTTCCCCGGCTTTCCCTTGTCTACTCCTTCATGCTTTCAGCTGGGTACTGATCCGATCCCAAATAACATCTAGCCTGTTTACATCCTGAAGCTGTGATCTGATTTATGGTATGAAATTATTATCAGCATAATCTTTGAATGTCCTTGCAGTGGTAGGCCTTCTCATATTGACTAGAGCTGCTCCAGCCAGTATCTTCACACCACACCTTATAGTTGGTTCTCACTTAGAGGATGACCATGGACCTCAAGACAAAGCGGAATATCTGCCTTTGAACCCACACAAGTTTTCCTTGTTTGGAATGGGATGGTGGCTCACAAGTTAATTCTCGTGAACAAAGAACTGTTCAAGATCACTATCTCTTGCTTGACAAGCAATGTACAACCCTGAGAACAGCTGGAGATCTTTCCTAAGTGCATTTATCTTGTGATGTGACGTTGATGTTGATTTCTGCAAATGGTTGTATCAGGTCATCCCATAAGTAATGTCGTTTTTTACGATAGATTAAGTTTAAACTAGTCCTACCCTACTTGGTTTAAGCATAAATTTTCCGAAGGTTATAGCTAAGAGGAGATCTATCGTGTTTTGCTACATACTTTACAGACCTTGACAAGTGAAGACGTGTGTTTTGCTTTATGTGAACCCCTCATAAACCTCATAAACATGGCGGTATCAGAAGAGCATATCAGGCATATAATGCTTTACGAGTTCAAAAGAGGGAATAGTGCTACTGAAGCAACGCGAAACATTCAGGAAGTTTATGGCAACGATATTCTGCAT
This sequence comes from Bathynomus jamesi, assembly GCA_023014485.1. Lineage (NCBI taxonomy): Eukaryota > Metazoa > Arthropoda > Malacostraca > Isopoda > Cirolanidae > Bathynomus > Bathynomus jamesi. Next base: position 133,309 of record JAJOZX010010120.1, read on the forward strand.
GTGAGAAAATGTCAAAGATAGTTTCAAAAGTTTAGGAATGGTGACTGCTGTTTGACAGATACAGCACGCTCTGGACGCCCTGCTGAGTTTGATGATGACCTGCTGTTAGCCGCACTTGAAGAAGACTGTTCAACAACTGTCGAAGAATTGGCCCAGAAACTCAATTCATCCCCGTCCACCATCCATCGACATTTGCAACAACTCGGGAAAGTGCCTAAGTTAGGAAAATGGGTGCCACATGAATTGTCGGTCGACAATCTGAGGGTGCGAGTAAACATTAGCACAGCTCTTCATTCCCGTCAACTCCAAGATCCGTTTTTGCAGCTTTTAGTGACTGGTGATGAAAAGTGGATACTGTACCAGAATGTTAAGCGCCGTCGACAGTGGGTTTGTGCCGGAGAACCAGCGACACCACAGCCAAAACCAAATCTTCACCCTCGGAAGGTGTTGCTTAGTGTTTGGGGATAAAGGTGGTGTAATACACTTTGAAACCTTACCACACAACCAAAAAATCACCGCTCAAGTCTACTGTCAACAACTGGATCGATTGAACACTGCACTAAAAGAAAAGAGACCTTCTTTGGTTAATCGGAAAGGAATCGTGTTCCACCACGACAACGCACGTCCTCATACCACTCGGATCACTTCTGCAAAAATTGAGGAGCTTGGGTGTGAAAAACTTCCACATTCTCCATATTCTCCAGACCTTGCGCCTTCAGATTATCATCTCTTCAGGAGTCTGCAAAACTATCTTGACGAGAAACTGTATACTTCTTTAGATGACTTGCACACCAGTCTTTGTACGTTTTTTGCCTCAAAACCGCCTGAATTTTATAAACATGGCATTGAAAAGCTTGTAGGACGTTGGCAGAATGTCATTGGTTCCGATGGAAAATATATACTAGATTAAAAAGTTTCAGTTGAGTTTTTTTTGTCTTTCAAATTCCGATCTAAAAAACGACATTACTTATGGGATGACCTGATAGAAGAGTAACAAGTTGTTTTTAGAGATGATATCTGTGATAGGTCTTTTATGGTTGACAATCCTCTCCTCTACAAAGGATTTATACTGCTTTTGTCCCAGACTTTTGGCACTCCTTATGGACTCTGTCACTTTGATAGGCATTATGTCCTTGGTGTCAAGTGCAATCAGTTCATCACTCTCCTCAAGGAAGGCGGCCAGTGACTTGATATCCAAAGCTGGGCACTTGCGTTTTTTTTTGCGGTACTGCGGTACTACCGCACTACCAAACCGGTACCGCATAACGCAGTACCGCAAAAAATGCGGTAGCGGTACTGCTCCTCAAATTCTGAGACAACTCTAGCCATCTCTGACCCTGCTAACATCCACCTTCGAAGAGCTGAAGGATTTTTTGTTAACTCAACTGCTCCTCCTTCCCCTTTCACATACTTGCTAGACTGTTCATGAGACTAGTCAAGCGCGATGAGAGAAAAATTGTTGCTAGATCTCTGGACAACAAAATTGCCCTTCTCAAACTCTTCAAACACTCCAGGATGTATTTCTTTCAAGTTCACCGCATCTCAAATGTGTGCGGATAACCAGCGGGAGTAGTGCATATAGTCTTGGGCAAATAACCATGGTGCCAGCTGGTCATACACTTCCACATAGAGTGTGAAGTTTCCTCCCCTCAATGATCTCACATTGTGATTTACCAACAGCTCCAATTGGATGAGTGTTCCAAGTGAAACTGGGGATGCTGTTGTGCCTTGTACTCACACCACTCTTCAAAATTGAGGACTTCATCATGGTCACCTGATTCTTTGTAGTTGTTGTATGCTACTTGCTGAAGCATACAACAACTGTAGCCTGGTGGGCATAGTGGGATCTCGTCACATGAGAAGCAGAGAGGAGTACTTCTGCCCTGCCTGGTGATGCTATTCCTGCATTAACTATTACTGTTGACCAACCACTACCATCAAGCCAATCACCTAGGGTGCCTAACACAGCCATTTCTATATGTAAGCCCCCAGCATTACAACATACTTGTGCTCCGCAAGATTATGTGCCTGGTCCCATTGGATTTGCTTTACCAAACTAAACAGTGGCTGGTCCATAACAATGACTGGAGTTTGATGTGGGTTCAAATGATTTATTTCATCTTCAGCAATGTTCATAGCATGCTTATTCATGGTAACAGAATGGACATTTCATAGAAGAGAGGCGTCAGAGCAATATTTGCTTTGGGGCGCACATCTGGATTTTGCAGCTGTGCATTGAAAGCAGCTCATGTTATGAAGTCATCCCTGGCTAAGGTCTCCTTGTTAAGAAGCTCGAGTACTCTGTGCAACCATTGGTTTTCTCTGTCGCTAGCCTCAAGAAGCAGAGCTGAAGCGGGTTCTACAGAATCTTGGATTTGGTGAGACTTTGGGGACTTTGTTTTGTAAAGCTGCAAGTGGAACTATAGGGTATGTTTGTGGTAGATTAGCAACAGTTTTCATTTGGATGGTACCTCTGATGTCAGCAATATCACGACCAATTCCTGGAGTGGCATCTGACAAATGGTTGGTAAGTGACACTGCTGTTCCATGAAAAGAATCTTTGGCTGTTGTAGATGATAGGTTGTGATCCAAACTGTCAACAGCTGCTGTTGTGAACACATTATTCTTCAACTGAGGAGGGCACACTATCCCTTCTTCTTCATAGAGTGCACAAACATTGTTTGCAAGGTCTGTGGGTAGTTGAAGCATGCAGGAATAGGATACGAAAAACCCAAGACTATGCATTCTGTCAACCAACTCTCTTTATCTGGTTTCAGCATGGACCATCAGGGCAAGATATATGGTGAGAGGGGATACCTTTTGGACATTGTATCGTGATGCACTTGCAGGTGTGCTAGTGTGTTTCAGACTGTTGAAGATTAACAATTGAGATATGACATAAGCTACACTGTCACGGCTTCCCTCTTGTTTTGATTGATCCTTTATATTTGGTCCTTCAGGGATAATTCTAACAAGAGTCAGAAGTGTATCAGACACAGCTTCTTTCTGACAGTCGACAGAGAAAGATTCTTGAAAAGCAGCTTCATTTTGGAGCAAGTCCTTTCTGATTTTTTGTGCTGCTTTTGCTAGCACCATTGCTCAGTCACATTTGCTTTCACTGGAAAATTTGAGTGCAGAACATCTCTGCCATAAGCCTGGGGCCTCAAATCAGGTATAATATCTAAAAGACGTTCTTTTAGTCTTGTCGAGTTAACTCTGTGTTGCAAATCTGCTCCTAGTTGTTGTAGTCGGTTAGAATACAACTTTGAGAGATCAGAGAGTTTGAATATTGGAAGTGTGCTTTCACTTGATGTTGATTCCTCAATGTAGGCTGCTAACTCAGCTAGTGCAGTAGCTTCAGCAGGTAAGGAGTATCCACTCTTAATATCCCCTTCTTTGTACGAAGGACAAAAAAGAGCTATTATAAAGCGCTATTAGACATTTTCTATGATAATGCACATTTAAGGCATGCATGTCTGACATTGCAAGTTTAGCCAGGAGTTTACCGTCACGGAGGTTTGTGGCACACTCTCTGACATGAGTGCCAATGTCCTTAGTGCATGCCTGATGCATTAGACCCTCAGATTGTCACAGAAGAAACACTTTGGTGTATCATGTATGTGACCTGAAGTTCCAGGGCCTTGCAGGCTAGAACGAGTTTTCTTGGAACTTGGCTGGGAAGCTGTCCCGAGGACCTTTTCTTAGCTCTCTCCACCCTTTCTTTCGAAAAACTCAGGCAGCATGATTTGTGATACAAGGCTTTGTGTGCCATTAATATTTCTGCAACGCCACTACCATCATCTAGCCGTGCCAAATTGATGCTCATTGGAATGCTCATTGGAATGATCCCTGTTCCTTGAACTCCTGCAAGTGTTTAGCAATTGGGTAATAGCCACATGACTTGCCTTTGGCGTTTGCAGGACACAAGAGTCTTGCATCTTTAAGGTCATTCTGACAAAGAAAACAAAGTGTCCAGTCTGTTGTAAGGTATTCTGTGGTTCATGAGATTCACTCTGTTGAAATGCCATGTTCGTTATAAAAAAATCCAACACCAACTATTTGGCAGATTAGGCTGAATACCCAGCAAACATGCCCATATGGGCCCCACGTGGGCAACACATGGGCAGCTCACATGGGTACCACATGGGCTTGGTCACGGGATCCATGTGGTACCCATGTGGGCTGGCCCATATGAGTACCATGTATATACCACATGGGTTCCATATACAGTAGGGTGTGTCAATTTTGGGGGTGAAATGACTAAATTGAAAATCATGTGATTTGGTAGCAATTTAATGTAATCATATGGCATACAAAATAATATCCTTGCCTCAAAAACAATAAAAAATAACTCCTACCTACATCAATTTTAATTCAAAAATTCCATTTTTCCGTAAATTCGTAACAAAATAACAAATGTGCGCAAACATCCTATCAACATTTAAAGTGGCAATAAGATATCATTCAGAGTCTTTATTTGAAAGTAACCAATGCAGTCATGTTCTTTTTGCTGCGGTTCCTCGACATCAGCATTCGGCTTGCTACTTGCGCTTTGATGTAGCCTTCTCGCCTCTCGTGACTGTAAACTTGACTAGCTGCTTCTGTGACCATTTTCACACATCTCTCCACACTCTGAGTGTGAGAAGGCCACTTTGGCACTTGCATTGGGGCCTCTTTGAGTTGTGTTAAATCTTTGTTTGTTATACATGTTGTCAGTGGTGGCTCCAAAACTTCCGAACTCAAGTTAACTAGTTCTGACAATTTCGTGGCATTGACGTTTATCGGAGGTACCTTCCTTGTCTGAACAGAGCAGTCTCCCAGCTGGTCATCATCTAGTGATGTTCCTCTAAGCTTTATAATGATTTCCACAGCCTCAGTTCGCTCTTTGGTACATTGGCTGCAGAGTATTGCTTGCAAAACTGCCTCTGGCCTAGCATACCAAGTGGACCTTCTCACCACAGGTAACACGATGTCCACCACTACTTTCCTTTGGGTTCTCAGTAGCTGTAATTGAAACAAGATGTGGTTGGGCCCCTCCATCCACATTGGATTAAATTTTACATTGAACCAGTGAGGAAGATAAAACCCAATAATAAATTCAACAATCAACATCAAATTCTGTAGCATTTTGCCCTTCAGTGCATGTTTGGAAACCCAGATCCTGCAGAAACGAATCGCTGTAGTTAACCAACGACTGTGACTTACGGGTCCAATCTCCAAGAGAGCCAGATTTTGAGGCAACTCTCCTGATCTGATTGCTTGAACAATACGATAAGCGTAAGATTGATCCGTGCTGAGGTCTTTGATAACTTCTTCAGACAACACTGGAAGGGGAGGGCCTACTTCGACCTTTGGAAATTTCGTATTTATTTCTAATTCCGTTGCTTCATCTAGCATGTTGCCAAGGGGGCCTGACCACTTGTTGTTGCTCTTTGTAGGACCATCAAGTTCCTGGATGAGACGACGAATAGGTAGTTCCCCTGTGTGCAAATCACATACAATCCAAACAAGCCTTCTTCCAAGTTTTTTCTCTAAATGCGTCATAACACCGCCCTGCCATCCAGTGTTCACCGCAGTTGAGTCTCCACCAACGGCCTGCAGTGAACTGTCAAGTCTTCTTTCTTGAAGCCAACATATTATTTGATCAGCAATTGCCTCTGCATGTTTCTTGCCTTCTACTTCTGCTTCAGGAGCAAAGTGAAACAAATAGCGGCCACCAGGTTCGGAACACAGAGTAGTGCTCTTCTTTGATGAGACCGGGAAACTTTCTATCCATTCCCTCTACCTCTAGGAGAACTTTTGTGTCATCTCTTCTTCCATCAAACATAAGGCAAGAGAGACCTTCCTCCTTCAAATCTTTTTCATGCTGATCAGATATTTCCTTCATTATTTTTTCTTGTGCTCTTCTTATCTTATTATGATCTATCACTAAGGATGTATCCTCTCGGCTGATGAGGCCTGCATCTATCCAAGCGGCAGTGGCAATCTCTGCAGTCTCTCGTAGCCCCGTATGGTGGCGAATACTGGCAAGGGCAATGTTTGAGATGTCTTTAGTATTGTATTTCATTCTCTTCGGCGAAGGTTCAGATGGCATTTTGGAGCTATCATCTGATGTTGCTTCTTTCTGTTCATCTGAAGAGCTTTCAAAGAAATGAGGAACCTCTTGATAGAGCTCTTCATCTCTTTGGGTGGCTTCTTCACTCTTCTTTTTCTTCCTTTCTTCCCTCTCTCGGATTTTCTCTTTTTCTTAGCAATAACAATCTGTTTTTTGGTTCCTGAATAATCTGCCGAACCAATCTGCATACTTCCTTGGCCTCTGCCTTTGTTCTCTGCGCCTTTATGAAAGCCAGCTCCAAAACAGGGATCTTCTTCTCAGGAGGACAGCGACAATCAATGTGAGGGTGAGGTTCTCTTCTGCATGAGGGAGAACAATTGGCTTCAGAACACAACTCTATGCGACACTGGCAGTTAAAAATGTCAAGAAGAGTATCAAGTCTGTGCAGAATTTATTTTTCTTTGCTAGTTTTCCTTTACCAAGTGATGTCTCAACTGCTTTGTGCCACAGCTTTGTTAATTTTAGCTCAATAGTTCTATACTGATTGAGTACAGGTGGTTTGAATAACAGCTTTTTTCCACTGATGCAGAAGAGGGGGAATCGTGTCCCTTATGAGCTCTTTCTCTGTGTAGTTCCTTCTATCCTTTGTATTTTGTTCACGAAGGAGTAACCCTAGTCTCAGCATGTCTCGCATTGTTGGTAGTTCTGATACGGGAAACTCCTTGCCTGTACCGACTAACAGGCTCAAGTGGCATGACGACTGACCTCTTGTCTTCAATTTTGGCATCTTAGGAATATCTGAAAAGAAAGAAAAACATTTAAGTATTTTATATCAATTACGATGTTTCAAAGTTTAGTCATTCGATGTTCTAAAATTCAATAAAAAAATATTTCATGGGATTACAACATAATTAGACAGAAGAATATGATAATAATAAATAATTGTAATAACTAGGGCGGTCAAAAGTCAATAAAGTCAAATTGTTTCCTATGGGGCACTTTTCGCTGAAACGACTGAAAATGCAATAAAAACACCTGTAGGGGGTATATTACCAAAGTTAATAGGTCAACCAAAAGTCAACTTTTACCTGTTAGGTCAAAAAATAGCAATGAGGTAAATAAAGTCAATTTTTTTTGAATAAATAATTAAAATAACTAAAAATTGGCATCTTTTTGCTAATGAAAAACTGCCAAAGCAACTAATGTCAATCAAAATGAATTATAGTTTGATTGCTAGCTTAGTGACTAGGATGGAAGCATCTGATTGCACCATTAGAGAGGCATATGAAACCATTTCTTCTATCAACCTTGGCGAAGATATGTGTTCAGTCAACAATACATTGAAACAAGACTCAAGACAAATGGTATTTGTGAAATAATTAACCTCAGTAGACCTGAAATCTCACCAACAGTTTATGGTCAGCTTTGCAATGTCAACCAACAACTGCCGCTGTAGAGAGATCTTTCTCCATGCTTAATAAATTATTAAGTAAGGATCGCAATTTTTGCCAGAAAATGTCGGCAAATACCTCATAATTTACCACAATCGGTCAACTGATGTAGAAGAGCAAGAAAAGTAATTAAAGTATCGTTTTTTATTATTGAAAGTAAAGGCAACTTTATAAGTCAATTTTTTCAATTCGTAAGGTCAACTTTCTTAATTTTTTCGGTCAACTTTTGACTGCCCTAGTAATACCAATAATCCATACTTACAGTTAAACTGTAGTATTCGTCTAGTAGAATAACTATGAAGTAGGTACAAGAGCAATAACAGCAAATCACCGTCTATGACATCTAAGAGGCAACTGAGGACTGAGAGTGAGGGACAGTTCTATTCATGTTGTGACTTGTACATTGTACAACAACTATATGGCATTGAAAACACTCCATATGCGATCAGTGGGATAATTCTGTGACAGATGAATAGTTATCAATTTATGTCCTATTATTTAGTAAAAGAGTCAATTTCTGAAACTTTAAGGTAAAACTGATGTAGGTAAGGGTTATTTTATTTCATTTTGGTTGGCCAATTTCAAGTTTTGACATGAAAAGACTATATTTTCACTACCAAAATTGATTTGAAAAAGTTGACAAAATTGACACCCTAATATACAGCCCATATCTTGCCCATTTGAATACCATTTATAAACCACATGCAGCCCATCTATGTCCCATATGGGCTCTATATGGGCCCCATGTAGTATATACATGGTACTTATATGGGCCAGCCCATATTGGCACCACATGGATCCCGTAGCCAAACCCATGTGGTACCCATGTGGGCTGCCAATGTGTTGCCCACGTGGGCCCATATAGGCATGTTCGCTGGGTACAGGCTGATTCTTCTTCTATGTGTGAATTAGTTCATCAAAGTCCTGTTGTGCAGCTGTAGACAGGGACTGTACACAATCTGAAACAGAAATGCATACATTATTGCACTTTTATTAGACAATATTTTTTAATTTGATTGATCGACCGTTTATTTGATAACTGATAATTGTAAACTGTATATGTTGACTCTCAGAATAGCAACTTATGCTGTACATACAAACACCACTTTGCAAAGCATACTTTTTACCATCAAAAAGTATCAGAATGCATTGCAGTTAGCTTATATGTATTGAATATGTAGGTCATTGAATTGTATCGCAACAGAGCAATCTGTTGTTGTGATATTTTGGCCATAGAAGAAATAAGGACCTAACATTCTAAATATTAATAAGGAAGTGGTCCTCTTCTTAAACCTGAAAATTATACTGCCGTGTAGTCTCTGAAATATTTGCTCATTTGTATGCAAAATGTGTATTATACATTGTAGCCATTATGCATATTTAATTTCTACAGAAGAGGTAATTGATTATATGACAATTCCTTTTTTGCTTTAAAAATAAGGAAAATTAAAGAAAATAGTCGAGAAATGATAGCAAGCAATGCAATACCTGCCACATAACTTGAAAGTATCTTTTGTTGATGGATATCAATTAAAGCATCATAATAAAATGACATTACAAGCATTTGTTAGCGCGTAGAAGTGTTGTAGAGTTTTCACTCGTATTCGCTCCCTTTACTTTAAAATTTTCACTTTATCTTTAAATTTCTTTCCTTCCTTTCAACCTCTCTTCTCTGCTTTGCTTAAACTTTCACTTGTCTTTAAATTTTCTACATCTTTTAACGTCCTTCTTGGACAGCCTCGTTGGGACCAGCCGGTCTGTTGCTGTTTGTGTGTCCTTTGTATTTTAATTGTTTTAAATTTAATATTAGTTGTTTCAGTTTCAAAAATGTACATTTTCTTATTTTTATCTGAATATAAAAATTTTAAATACAAATAGAAAATTTTTCATCTGAAAAAACTTTTTTTAATGTAATGTATTGTAGAGAAAAACTAAATACACTTTGTCAATCTGACGTAACGAGAA